>VYZV01013228.1:4490-15183 GCA_013401275.1 Pandion haliaetus
CCCAGGGGGTCCACCCGGGATGATCCACAGCAGGGAACTCACCTGGGATAACCTGCAACAGAGAATCCATGCTGTATAATCCACACTGGAAGGACCCCCAGCAATGCCCTTCAAACTGTGTTTAACCCCCAATTTTCCCCACACTGGGGAGATTTTTGCTTTTCCAAAACACTCCATTTGGGTTGTGTTTCAGTGCTTTTCCACAAAATAAAAGTGGTGGTCTTTTGATTGCGGTTTTGTCCATGAAAATGGGGGGGGGGGGTTTTTTGCTTTCCAGCTGCACAAATCCAGGCAGATTTGGCTTTCCCAGGAGTCCCAAATTCTTTGGGTTTTTTTTTGTTGGGGTGGTTTGGTTTTTTTTTTCCCCGTTAGAGGCAGAATCAGGGGTTTTGAGGTTGTCCTGGTTTCGGAAGGAATAAAGTTAATTTTCTTCCGAGTAGCTGGTACAGTGCTGTTTTGGATTTAGGATGAGAAGAATGTTGATAACAAACACACTGGTGCTTTAGCTGCTGCTGAGCTAGGTCGAGGACTTTTCAGCTTCTCATACTGCCCTGCCAGCAGAGGCTGGGGGCGCACAAGAATAGTTGAGCTAAAGGAGGATTCCAGGTAAACAGCTCAGCTCACAATACACCACCTCCTTTAAAAGTTACAAGTGATTTGAACTCTTAAAAATCAGCATTTAGGCTAATCGATACGGTTTTGAACAGGTTCTTAGCATAAAAGTAAACACTCTTGCCGGTGTTGGAAAATGTCTCCTCCCTTGCTTACAGCCCCGCTGCAGGGAGATAACCCTGGGAGGCTGCAGAACCAGGTTGTATGCAATCAGAATCTACGCTTGCGGATCCACCACTACAGCCTTTGCGCTGCTGCGCATCTTGCTTGCTTGGTCAATAAAGCTGAAAGTGAAGTGTAAAACTTCAAAGAGCAAAATGAAAAATAAAGAATAAATCTCAACAATTCACTTTATGCCAAAAAGGTGTGCCCAAGTTTATATACATCCAGTAAAACTACTTATAAAGTATTTCATTTTCCTTTTGCATTAACTGAACTTGCACAGCTGTGAATTGATACCATTAAATTATCTATCTCCAAAATACACAGTTATAATTTGGCTAGGGAGTTTTGTGCATGTCACGTAATGAGGAGGGACACCCGGCCAGCTGCGCTGCCCAAGAGAGATGCTACTGAACTGCCAGGAAAACGCGCCATTGAAAGTGAGGCAGAAATAAAGTACTTCAGAGCACATCGCCAAAATATCAGGGAAAAAAAACCCCATAACATTCAGTTGCCTCTCTTTTTAAACGTTTAGAAAAATACCTAACCACTTCCATACAGCTAATAAATTATATGCTACAGCTATTTGGCAGTTAGTTTAAACAATGCAAGTCAGTTTGTCAAATCCCCAGTGCTGCAATACCTCAGTCTACCAAAAAGGACTGGCGGATTTGCTAACGCTTTTGGGCTGTACTGAGGCATACAGACGAACATGTTCTCATGGTATCTCCACTGTTACAACTGAGAACCCAAAGACCAGCGACGCCATCAACTTTAGGAAGATAGGCTGTGCTGGGAACTTTGGAAGGAATTTTTTTTTTTTTTAAAGAGAGCAAAAAGTCTTGCTGCTAATGACTTCTACTGTCAAGTTGATCATCTCTGAAGATCCACTCTCTGATGGGAAGTTCGTAAAATTGCAACTTCTTCAAATGAAAAAGATTTCCATGTCGGAAAGTCTCTTTCCAACTGAAGTCAAAATTACACACTGTAGGACAGTGGTCCCTGGTCCTTCAACATTGCTTCCAGAGGGCTGGGGGGCTGAATCCATCTTCAACAAAACCAACATCAGCTAACAGGGATATTCCTGCAGTTGCCAGGTTCCTCTCCGTCATCTGAAAAAAAACCAAAGCCACATGGCTTCTGCTCACCTGCTCCACACAGATTCCATTGTTGGACGCTGCAGCTGTCATCACTTGTGGCACCTAAGATACCAAGAGACAGAAAATTACCATTGCGTTTGTGAGAAATCACTGGCTCCATGCTCCTCCTTGCTACTACCCAGCTCACCTCAAATGACCATCCAAGTCCAAAGGCAGCCTGCAAGGCGCCTGAATAAGCAAAGAGAAATGCTTAACCAAGCTGCTACATGGTTCTCTGCTCTTAGACACTAACTCAGCTGACAACCACCTCACCTTCTCGGACTGCTCATCAGCATGCAGCTTCGCCCCTCCGAGCCTGCTTGTGGCACCTGCAAAAACCGAAGCAAAAGACACATCTGGAAATACTGCCTGAAACGACAGCCTGCCCGCACCAATTCCCATCTCCTGCTCCTTTACCTTGGCCGCTCACCTGCCTGGCCTCTGCCATTGACAGGTGTCCTGGTTTCAGCTGGGATAGAGTTAATTGTCTTCCTAGTAGCTGGTACAGTGCTATGGTTTTGAGCTAGGTATGAGAAGGATGTTGATAACACACTGATGTTTTCAGTTGTTTCTAAGTAATGTTTAGTCTAAAGTCAAGGACTTTTTCAGCTTCTGATGCCCAGCCAGAAAGAAGGCTGGAGGGGTACAAGAAGCTGGGAGGGGACACAGCCAGGGCAGCTGACCCAAAGTATTCCATACCGTGTGACATGACATCTAGTACATAAACTGGGGGCAGTGGGGGCAGGGGGATCACCGCTCGGGGACTAACTGGGCGTCGATTAGCAGGTGGTGAGCAATTGCATTGTGCATCACTTGTATATTCCAATCCTTTTATTATTACTGTTGTCATTTTATTAGTGTTACCATTATTATTATTAGTTTCTTCTTTTCTGTTCTATTAAACCGTTCCTATCTCAACCCACGAGTTTTACTTCTTCTCCCGATTTTCTCCCCCATCCCACTGCGGGGGGGGGACAGCAGGGAAGTGAGTGAGCGGCTGCGTGGTGCTTAGTTGCTGGGGTTAAACCACGACAACAGGCTGCCACTTTGAGGCCTGGGTGCCACCTGTAAAACAAAAACAACAAGGGATGCTTCTAACTTCACCAAAAATACAACACCTGAAAAACAACTGCTGCTTCAGCCCACTAGTTATTTCCCACCTTGCCTGAGTCAGCTCTGGTGCCAATATCCCACTCTGCACCTTCAAAATAAAAAAAAAAAAAATCTGTAAGTTAGTCATACAGCCACTGGTCACATCTTCCCTCTGATACCATGTGCCGAACCACCTTCTTACAGCGCTCCGCTCGCATCTCCTCTGTCGCCCTTTGGTGCACAGCTTGTCCCTCTGCATCTGCAAAAGCAACACTGAACAAGTCACCCAGATGTGGAGCAATAGCTGAACAAATACAGAGGTCTTGCTTCCATTTACGAATACCATCTAGATTCCGTACCTGGCATAAGCTTACATTTTGAATTACCTGATCTGACTACCTGCGGGAATAAACAAAAAAACACCTGCCAAAAAAAATTTCTAACCAAAAACCAGAAAATATGAAAAACCCAGAAACCTCAAAAAGACAGGACACCATACCATGCAGCAACTGATACTGCCTGATGGATGAAGCCATAAGGATAAGAGGTCTGCTGCAAAAACAGTGCAAGACAAACAAAGGATTTCTGACACAATGAGGTCCTTGGGAACGGACCTGAACAGAGTACGGATGTCCTCAGGGGACTGAATGGAGACATCCGACATGGCGGAAGGAAAGCCAAGAGTGCTCTGGGGCACAAGGAAAGCCTGAGGAAGAGTTGTCTCTGACTAAGAAAGAAACAAAGCCTGCTGCAGAACTCAAGGACGACAGTGATGGAACACAAGGACGCTTGCAGGAAGCATCGTGACAGACGTAGACGAGTGCTGAGGTGGCCAAAGAAACAGAAGGCAGCTTGAGGGCACACAGGTACTCGGGACAGGGTTTGAACAGAGTACAGATGTCATGAGGGAGACGCTGACCTACTGAAGTCAAGCGAGATGGAGGAGAGGATAACAAGACTGCTCTGAGGAAGAGGAGATGCTCCGACAAACTGAGAGGGGTGCAAAAGACGCTCCAGAGATAACAGCGTGCTGAGGAGACCCTCTAAAGCCTTAGGATGAACCAAGAAAAGAGCCAAAAAAAAAAGTATTAAAAAATAAGGATAGAGAGCTTAATAAAAGTAGACATAGAAAGAAAATTTTTAAAAAACAAAAGCATACAAGGCAGAGGAGAAAAAAATTTAAAAATAGGGACAGAAAACTAGATTAAAGTAGACATAGAAAAGAAATTTAAATATTAAGGCATTACAGGAGGAAAAAATTTTAAAATAGGGACAACAAACTAAATAAACGGAGACATAAAGAAAATTTAAAAATTGACAGTACCCAACAGACAAGAAAGAATTAAAACACAGTGACAGGAACTAGATAAAAGCAGACATAGAAAAAAAATTTCAAAACCAACAAGATTAAGGAAATGAAGGAAAAAAATTAAAAAACAGGAACATCAAACTCAAGAAACAAAGACATAGAAACAAAATTTTAAAAAGCATAGGGTACAGCCCAGACTAGAATGAAATAAAAAATAAAGCCAGTGAAATGGATAAAAGTAGATACAGAAAAAAATTAAAAGCAATGTGACACAGGACAGACAGGAAACAATAATAAATTAGGACTAGGCATCTTGATAAAAGTCGACATAGAAAGAAAATTTTAAAAGTGACGACATAGAGGACAGATAGGAAAAAAGTATATAATGGAGACAGAAAAATACATAAAAGTGAACACAGAAACAAAAATTCAAAAGTGAAGACATTAAGAGAGGAAAAAATTTTAAAAACAGCAAAAAAAACTAAATAGAGACATAGAAGGAAAACTCTAAAAGTGACTGGGTACAGGACAGACTACAATGGATTAAAAAACAAAGACTGCAAACTCAGTAAAAATAGACAAGGAAAGAAAACTTAAAAGCAGCAGAGTACAGGACAGACAGGCAACAATTAAAAAACAGGGAGAGATAGCTAGATAAAAGTAGACATAGAACAAAAATTTTAAGAGCAACAGGAAAAGACTAACAAATAGGGACAGAAAACATGATAAAAGTTTACCTAGAAACAAATTTGCAAAATGAAAATAATTATGAGAGCAAAATATTGAAAAATAGGGACAGTTAACGAGATAAAAGTAGACATAGAAAGAAAATTTTAAAAGCAATGCGATAATGACAGACAGGAAAGAATTAAAAAGTAGAAGCAGGAACTGGATAAAAGTATACACAGAAAGACCATTTTAAAAGCAACAGGATTAAGGAAATAAAGGAAAAAATTAAAAAATAGGGACAGTGAACTAAAACAGAGACATATAAAGCAAATTTAAAAACCAACACGGTACATGACAGACAAGAAAGAATTAAAAAATAGGGATAGGAGCTTGAGAAAAGTAGACATAGAACGAAAATTTTAAAATCAACAGCACTAAGGAAAGACAGAAACAATTAAAAAATAAAGACAGTTAATGGGATAAAAGTAGACATTAAAAGGGCATTTTTTTAAAAAGGATTAAGAAAATAAAGGAAAAAAATGAAAAATAAGGACAGCAAACTAAAACACAGACAAAAAAATTTAAAAAACAAAGGTGTAAAGGACAAACAAGAAAAAAATTTAAAAGTACAGACAGTGAACTGGATAAAAGGAGAATAGAAAATATTAAAAGTGACAGGGATTAGGAAAATAAAGGAAAAAAATAAAAAAGAAGGACAGCAAACTAAATAAACAGAAATATAGAAAGTAAATTTTTAAAGTAATAGGGATTAAGAGAGGAAAAGATTAAAAAATAGAGACAGAAAACTAAATAAAAGNAGACAGAAAAATAAATAAAAGCAGAAATTCAAAAATTTAAAAAGCCACAGGATTAAGAGTGAAAAAAAAAAAAAAAATAGGGACAGCAAACTAAATGAATGGAGACATAGCAAGTACATCTTAAAAGCAATGGGGTACATGACAGACAGGAAAGAAATAAAATACAGAGATAGGGAGATTGATAAAAATAGTTACAGAACCAAGCTTTGAAAATCCAAGGGATTAAGAGAGGAAGGCTTGGAAAAATAGGGAGAGCAAACTAAATATCAAAGACATAGAGAAAATTTAAAAAAACNGTGAACTGGATAAAAGAAGACATAGCAAGATAATTTTAAAAGCAACAACAATTAAGGAAATTAAAAAAAATTATAAAAATTAAAAGCAAAGGCACTAAGGAAAGACAAGAAATACTTAAAAAAGACAGCAAACGGGAAAAAAGTAGGCATAGAAACAACATTTTAAAAGTAATAGGCAATAGGGTAATAAAGGGGAAAATTAAAAATAGGGACAAAGATCTAAAACAGATGTAGAAAGAAAATTTAAAAATCGACAGCACTAAGGAAAGAAATAATTAAAAGAAAAGAGAATTAAAGACAGCAAGCGGCATAAAAGTAGAAAATTTAAAAAGTGATGGGGAATAGGGAAATAAACAGAAAAAAATAGAAAATAGGGACAGCAAACAAAGAGAGATGTTAAAAGAAAATTTTAAAATCTATGGCACTAATGAAAGACAAAAAAATTAAAAAATAAAGGCAGCAAACAGAATAAAAGTAGAAAAATTTAGAAGCAAATAGAATTAAGGAAATAAGGAAAAAAATAATAGTGACACTGAACTAAATGAAGATGTAGAAAAAAATTTTAAAAGTGAAGGCACTAAGGAAAAACAAGAAAAAATAACTGAAAAATAAAAACAGCAAATGAGATAAAAGTAGAAAATTTTGAAAGCAACAGGGATTAAGGAAATAAGGAGAAATTAAGAAATACTGACGGCATACTGACTGGAGACGTAGGAAGAACATTTAAAAAGTAATGGCACTAAGGAAAGACAAAATATAATTAAAAAATAAAGACAGTGAAATAAAGACAGTGAAAAAGATAAAAGAAGAAATGTTAAAAGTGAGGGGGATTAGGGAAATAAAGAGAAAAATTAGGGGCAGCAAACTAAAACAGAGATGTAGAATAAAAATTTTAAAAGCAAAGGCATTAATAAAGACAAGAAATAAAAAATAAAGACAGTGAACAGAATAAAAGTAGACAGAAAATTTCAGAAGCAAACAGGATTATGCAAATAAGGAAAAAATTAAATAGCGATGGCAAACTAAAATGGAGACGTAGAAAGAAAATTTAAAATGCAAGGGCACTAAGGAAAGACAAGAAATAATTAAAAAATAAAGAGAGCAAATCGGATAAAAGTAGACAGAAAATTTCAGAACCAAACAGGATTATGCAAATAAGCAAAACATTAAAAAATAGCAACAGCAAACTAAAATGGAGACTTAGAAAATTTTAAAAGTCAGGGCACTAAGGAAAGACAAGAACTAATTCTAAAAAAACAGCAAAGGCAATAAAAGCAGGTGTAGGAAAAAAAAGGAAAAAGCGAGGGGAAATAGGGAAATAAAAGGAAAACAAAATATAGGGACAGCAAACTACAACAGAGATGTAGAAAGAAAATCTTGAAAGTGATGGCACTAAGGAAAACACAAGAAGTATTTAAAAGAAATAACAGTGAAATAAAGGCAATGAACCAGGATAAATGTATCAAATTTAAAAAGTGATGGGGATTAGGGAAATAAACAGAACAAAACAAAAAGAAATGACAGAAAACTAAATGGAGATGTAGAAAGAAAATTTAAGAAGCAATGGCACCAAGGAAAAACAAGAAAAAATAATTAAAAAATAAAGACAGCAAACAAGATAAAAGTAGAAAATTTTAAAAGCCAAGGGATTAAGAGAGAAAAGATAAGAGAAAAGAAGTAAAAAATACCAACAGTCAACTAAAACACAGGCATAGACAAGAAATTTTAAAAAGAGTCAGCACTAAGGAAAGCAAAGAAATTATTAAAAAATAAAGACAGCAAACAGGATAAAAGCAGGAATAGAACAAAAATTTTAAAAGCAAGAACACCAAAGACAGACAAGAATCAATTAAAAAAGCCGGCAAAAGGAATTAAAGTAGGCACAGAAAGAACATTTAAAAAGCAAATGCATTAGGGAAATAAAGGGGGAAATTATGAACTAGGGACTGCAAACTAAAACATATGTATAAAGACAATTTAAATTTAAAAAGTGATAACACTAAGGAAAGACAAGAAATAAAACCAAAGACATCGAAAGGAAAAAGTTAGGCATGGAAAGAACATTGAAAAAGCAATGGGCATTATGGAAATAAAGGGAAAAACTGAAAAATAGAGACAGCAAACTAAAACAGACATAGAAAGAAAATTTAAAAAGCAAGGGCACTATGAAAAGAAGATATAAATAAGAAAGAGAGCAACATAAAGACAGTGAATGGGATACAAGTAGACAAAATTAAAAGCAAAGGGGATTAGGGAAATAAGTAGAAAAAATTAAAATTAAGCGACAGCAAACTAAAATGGAAATGTAGAAAGAAAAAATAAAAAGCATGGGCACAAAGGAAAGAAGAAATAATTAAAAATAAAGACAGTGAATGGGATAAAAGTAGACAGAAAACTTCAAATGCAACAGCAATTAACAAAATAAGGAACAAATAAAAACGGAGACAGTGAGCTAAAATGGACACGTAGAAAGAAAATAATCTAGAAAGCAAGGGCACTGACGAAAGACAAGACTTTTTTTTTTGAAAGAGCAAAGGGAGTAAAATTAGACATAGAAGGAAAATTTTAAAAGTGAGAAGTTTGGGGGAAATAAAAGGAAAAATAAAAAACAGGGACAGCATACTAAAAATGGAAACATAGGGAGAATATCTAAAAAGAGAGGGCACTAAGGAAAGATAAGAAATAATTAAAAAATACAGACAGCAAACAGAAAAAAAGTAGTTAGAAAATTTTACACCGGTTTTGCAGATCTCTCTATGAGGTAACAGAGACAGCTTTTTCCATTTAAAAAATTGCTAAAGGGAGCTATGTAGAGGGCGTTTCAGAAGAGAAAATGAAAAGTGATGGGCTACAGAAAAGAAAAAAATGGGACAGGGAACTAGATAAATGGAGACATAGAAATAATGTTTTGAAAGCAACATGGTACATGACAGAACAGAATTAAAAACAAGGGAAAGGGAACTAGATAAATGGAGACATAAAAAGAGCATTTAAAAAGTGACAGGGTAAGGAAAACAGAAAAAAAAAAATAGGGAGAGCAAACTGGATAAAAGATGAGAGAAAGAAAAAATTAAAAAGCGATGGGGTACATAACAGACAGGAAAGTACCAAAAAATAGGGATAGGGAGCTTCATAAAAGTAGACACAGAACGAACCAGGAAAATGCGAACAGGTGCAGGACAGTCAGCATAGAACTAAAAATAGGGACAGCAAACTAGATTACCGGTACATATAGGAAAAACATTTTAAAATCCAAGGGATTAAGAGAGGAAAAAATTAAACAATAGAAACAGCTATCTAAATAAACACAGACATAACAAGAAAATTTATAAAGTGAAGCACAGGCTGCAGGACAGACAGGAAAGAATTAACAAATAAACATATTGTTTGGGATAAAATTTGACACAGAAAAACTAAAAAGCCACATCTATTGCGAAAGATAAGAAAAAAATAACAAATAAAGAAAGGGTGACAAAGACAGAGACACATACAAAGTCAATTTAAAAAGCAACAGGGTACACAACAGACCAATAAGACAAAATTTTAAAAGCAACGGCACTAATGAAAAACAGAAAAAATAATTTAAAAATAACGACAGTGAAGGGAATAAATGTAGGCATAGAAAGAACATGTAAAAAGTGAGGGGGCTTAGGAAAATAAAGGGAAAAACTAGAAAATAGGGACAGTGAACTAAAACAGACCTAGAAAGAAAATATAAAAATCAAGGGCAGTTAGGAAAGACAAGAAATTATTAAAAAAGTACAACAGCAAAATAAAAACAGCGAATGGGATAAAACTAGACAGAAAATTTTGAAAGCAACAGTGATTAAGGAAATAAGGAAAGAATTAAAAAATAGCAACTGCAAACTAAAACAGAGACATAGAAAGAAAATCTAGAAAGTGAGGGCACAAAGGAAAAAGAAGAAATAATTAAAAATAAAGACATTGAAAGAGGAAAAGTAAGCATAGAAAGAACATTTTTTAAATCAAGCAGACTTAGGAAAATAAAGGGAAAAGCTATAAAACAGGGACAGCAAACTAAAACAGAACTAGAAAGAAAATATAAAAAGCGAGGGCACTAAGGAAAGACAAGAAATTATTAAAAAATGAAGACAGCAAAATAAAGACAAGGAATGGGATAAAAGTAGACAGAAAATCTTAAAAGCAACATGATTAAGGATATAAGGAAAAAAATTTAAAATGTGATGGCAAACTAAAACAGAGACATAGAAAAAATATCTAAAGAGAGAGGGCACTAAGGAAAGACAATAAATTATTAAAAGACAGTGAAATAAAGACAGTGAAAAGCATAGCAAAGTAATTCTAAAAAGGCAGCAAAGCGAATAAAAGTAGGCATAGAAAGAACATTTTAAAAGCAAGGGGGATTAGCAAAATTAAGGAAAAATTATGAAATAGGGACAGCAAACTAAAACAGACACAGAAAGAAAACTTAAAAAGCAAGGACACTAAGGAAAGATCAGAAATTATTAAAAAATAAAGACAGCGATATAAAGACAGCAAACAGGATAAAAGGAGACAGAAAAATCTTAAAAGCAATGGTGATTAAGGAAATAAGAAAAAATTAAAAAGGAGTGA
>VYZV01013228.1:15571-47784 GCA_013401275.1 Pandion haliaetus
CTTTTTCCATTTAAAAAATTGCTAAAGGGAGCTATGTAGAGGGCGTTTCAGAAGAGAAAATGAAAAGTGATGGGCTACAGAAAAGAAAAAAATGGGACAGGGAACTAGATAAATGGAGACATAGAAATAATGTTTTGAAAGCAACATGGTACATGACAGAACAGAATTAAAAACAAGGGAAAGGGAACTAGATAAATGGAGACATAAAAAGAGCATTTAAAAAGTGACAGGGTAAGGAAAACAGAAAAAAAAAAATAGGGAGAGCAAACTGGATAAAAGATGAGAGAAAGAAAAAATTAAAAAGCGATGGGGTACATAACAGACAGGAAAGTACCAAAAAATAGGGATAGGGAGCTTCATAAAAGTAGACACAGAACGAACCAGGAAAATGCGAACAGGTGCAGGACAGTCAGCATAGAACTAAAAATAGGGACAGCAAACTAGATTACCGGTACATATAGGAAAAACATTTTAAAATCCAAGGGATTAAGAGAGGAAAAAATTAAACAATAGAAACAGCTATCTAAATAAACACAGACATAACAAGAAAATTTATAAAGTGAAGCACAGGCTGCAGGACAGACAGGAAAGAATTAACAAATAAACATATTGTTTGGGATAAAATTTGACACAGAAAAACTAAAAAGCCACATCTATTGCGAAAGATAAGAAAAAAATAACAAATAAAGAAAGGGTGACAAAGACAGAGACACATACAAAGTCAATTTAAAAAGCAACAGGGTACACAACAGACCAATAAGACAAAATTTTAAAAGCAACGGCACTAATGAAAAACAGAAAAAATAATTTAAAAATAACGACAGTGAAGGGAATAAATGTAGGCATAGAAAGAACATGTAAAAAGTGAGGGGGCTTAGGAAAATAAAGGGAAAAACTAGAAAATAGGGACAGTGAACTAAAACAGACCTAGAAAGAAAATATAAAAATCAAGGGCAGTTAGGAAAGACAAGAAATTATTAAAAAAGTACAACAGCAAAATAAAAACAGCGAATGGGATAAAACTAGACAGAAAATTTTGAAAGCAACAGTGATTAAGGAAATAAGGAAAGAATTAAAAAATAGCAACTGCAAACTAAAACAGAGACATAGAAAGAAAATCTAGAAAGTGAGGGCACAAAGGAAAAAGAAGAAATAATTAAAAATAAAGACATTGAAAGAGGAAAAGTAAGCATAGAAAGAACATTTTTTAAATCAAGCAGACTTAGGAAAATAAAGGGAAAAGCTATAAAACAGGGACAGCAAACTAAAACAGAACTAGAAAGAAAATATAAAAAGCGAGGGCACTAAGGAAAGACAAGAAATTATTAAAAAATGAAGACAGCAAAATAAAGACAAGGAATGGGATAAAAGTAGACAGAAAATCTTAAAAGCAACATGATTAAGGATATAAGGAAAAAAATTTAAAATGTGATGGCAAACTAAAACAGAGACATAGAAAAAATATCTAAAGAGAGAGGGCACTAAGGAAAGACAATAAATTATTAAAAGACAGTGAAATAAAGACAGTGAAAAGCATAGCAAAGTAATTCTAAAAAGGCAGCAAAGCGAATAAAAGTAGGCATAGAAAGAACATTTTAAAAGCAAGGGGGATTAGCAAAATTAAGGAAAAATTATGAAATAGGGACAGCAAACTAAAACAGACACAGAAAGAAAACTTAAAAAGCAAGGACACTAAGGAAAGATCAGAAATTATTAAAAAATAAAGACAGCGATATAAAGACAGCAAACAGGATAAAAGGAGACAGAAAAATCTTAAAAGCAATGGTGATTAAGGAAATAAGAAAAAATTAAAAAGGAGTGATGATGAACTGAAATGGAAACATACAGGATCTAAAAAGCGATGGCACAGAAAAAAGAAGAAATAATTTTAAAAAGACAGCAAAGGGAATAAAAGTACGCATAGAAAAGAACATTGTAAAAGTGATAGGTATTAGGGAAACAAAGGGAAAAACTAAAACTAATAAAATAGGGACAGTGAACTAAAACAGATGTCGAAAGAAAATTTAAAATGCAACAGCACTGAGGAAAGACAAGAAATTATTATATGAAAAGACAGCAAATAATGACAGTGAATGGCATAAAAGTAGACAGAAAATCTTAAAAGCAACGATGATTAAGGAAATGAGGAAAAATCAAAAAAATAGTGACAGCGAACTAAAATGGAGATTAGAAAAGAGATCTAAAAAGAGAGAGCACTGAGGAAAGACAAGAAGTCATTAAAAAATAAAGACAGCAAATGGGATGACAGTAGAAAATTTTACACTGGTTTTGCAGATCTCTCTCGGAGGTATTAGAGACAGTTGCTGGATGCTGGAAAAGTCTCTCTAAGCCAGGACTTAGTAAATAAAAGAACCTTTAAAGTGACCCTGGGACCTCTGCCTCTCCCACTTGAACGGTACCATCAGCTTTGACAAATGAAATTCTTCAGTGTTTAGTCCATGTGGAGCGGCTGCACAGAACAAGAGCAGGGAGGCAATGTAACATTACATCAACATTACATTACAATGCTTTGAAAACTGTTCTCACTCGATTTTCAGCAAGCTGGCATTGACCCAAAAACTGCCATTCAAAGACAGTTCACACTGCAGTGCTGCAAAATTTATTGTTGCTGCTTCTGCAGGACCCACTGGTTAAAGCTGTGCAGATCCTACATGAAAGCTCGATGCAGTATTTAGAGGATGTGGACAAGAAAGTTTGGGAGCACTGGAGAAAAACAGCGTTTCTGTGGCCCGCAACGGAATGTGGGGAACAAGTCATCGTGAAAGGTGTAGTCTGGGATGACAAGTAGCATGACTTCAGAGTCAAGCTACTCATATGACCCCAAGAAGATGAAACAGCTGCTGCACAATATGCTGCTTTTTCTCCCAGGAACTGCCTGCTTTTCAGAGCTAGTAAGTTAGATGCTCCTGGCTTGGGACACCTAGGATAAATCATTATTTACAAACGTGTATTAAAAATTGAAGATGTTTGCCTCAGCAGCATGCATACATTTTATGTAACATTTGTTCCTTGCTGTCTCCAAACAGCATTTGTGTGGAAAGAATCTGTGCTTCTAGCCTACCTTACCTGCTCTTCACAAATGCATATGACATTGTCAGATAACAGTGGGGATCTCAGCAACCCTGTGGAGGCACTTGCCTCCTCACCAACAGCATGTATGTAGTAGGACCAATGCTTTGTGGGACCCCTAACAGCAGTGGTATCTGCCCTCCCCTGCATCTATAGTGGGTGCACATACTGCAGGCTCATGCTTTCTGCTAATAAGTAAGCAGGGAGGATGAAGATGGCCTGTTGGGAAACGGGCATCCTTCTTGGGTAAAAATGTACTTAGCTGAGAAAGAGATCAAGGCGCTAAAAGACAAGGCTCACAAAGGCTACTGTGGACTCTCAGAAGACAGGTGTGCATAGGTATGTGTACCCAGACACAGACACTGAGGCCCACTCTTATATGCGAAAAAGCCACTCATCTCCACGCATATGCTGCCTGCCTGTTAGCACTCAGCTGCTTTCCCATGTCTATATAATTTACTGCTCCATAGCCCTTCAGCTACATACCTGCCACAGCTCTTGGTCAAAGTGCTCTGAAAGTTGTATTTCACAGTGTAAGGGAGCTGCAATGAGGCAAATGCATGTTTATGTGCTCGTGTGACAAAGTATTCAGTGAGATCTCAAGATTTGCCAAATAACGACTGGAAATCCTGCTGTGTGCCTGCCAAGTCCTTTCCTCCAGTTCTGCTTTCTAGTCCAGCAGTTTCCTTAGCTGCACAAACTCCCTGGCATTTTCTCGAGGACCTGCAGAAAGAAAGGCAAAGTTCTGTACAGCGGTCTGCAAGCAAATTGCTCTGCTTACCTCAGGAATCCACTAGTCTGTGAGCATGTTGCAGGTCACTGACAACATGAGCTGGGATCCAGGTATGTGCCAGAAAATTGGCTTTTAGAAACAGAGCATTCTGAGAAATCAACTCTAAAAGACCTTTACTGGAGATATTTATTATGGAATAGAGCAGATGAATTAAAATTACATACGCACAATTATTTCCCATGACTTTTGCAAAAAAGAACGAACTACATTCATAGCTTGTAAGGTGTTGCAGAATAAGGTGGGCAATGCTTCATCTTGCCTAGACACTTCATCTTGTCTAGGCTTTAGGAGGTAAATGACAGGGAAGTTGTCCAGTAGCAGCAAGTGGGAGCTTTGGCATGACCCTGAGCCAAATGCCATGTGATTATATAGGTGTAATGGTAAGCTGCCATGCTCTATTTGTAACCTGCTTAGAAATTTTGTTAGCCTAATTTTTAAGACCGTTGGCTCCTTCAGTCAGTCTGGTCCTGTTCTGTGGATCAGTGTTATTGCTGAAACTCATCACTTCTGCAGCTTCTCATGCATGGTCCTTTCCTTTGATTTTTCCTTCCTTAACATCTTTTTTGCTGGCTTTAGGCTAAAACACTCAAGTTACAAAGCTTTGTATTTCAAAGGCTAATTTAAAAGCCTTCAGAAGGTTACAAGCACTGCTGCATGCTTTCTAGAAGGCTTCACACACTTCCTAGTCTCTCTTAACAGCAGGAGCAGACTTTTTGCTCTGTCTGTACAGCACCTAGCAGAACCCAGCAGACTTAGGCTCTGAGGTACTGCCGAAACGTCTTTTCTCTGTTACATATGCTCAGCTGATCTGAAAGGAGCAACAATTTCCCCCTCCCTGCAAAAAATGTCACTTGACCTAGAGTGCAGTAGCCCCGAAACTGTGAATGGGCTGCCTCCTTCCTGCACAGCTACAGGATTTTTAACTGCTCACAACAGACTAGGTACTTCGTCCATTAGCAATGAAGGTCCACTAATTGCGATGAAGTGTCTCTGTGTGTGAAATTTCCGTATTGCCGGACTCTCATATCGCCTGGTGCAAAAGGACAACATCTAGTCCATAATTCAACACAACCTCTTTTCCCAGTTCTTGATGTTTGAGGGTATTTCACCCGGGCGGAACACCCAGTGCACCAGTGTGGTGACTTAGGCCAAACATTTGCTGTGGGTTGCATTCCTTAAACTACTCCTACCAGCAAAGTGAGATGTAGGATTTGAATATCAAATGTCCCAGCTAAGTCTAAGTAGTTTGGAGCAATCAACAAAACACCATTTTTCTAGAAAGGTCACTGGGGCAGGGATAATGGTTGTGGCTTCTGCTGCACTGTCCTGAGATAGCCTGAAGCCTCCAAACAAGAATGTATCTAAAGAACAGGTTGAGTCACACAGATACATCCTGCCTTCCTCCATGTTGTACAGGATGCAATCATGAAATAACCCAGAGTTGTCTTCCCATCCTTCTTTGGCTCTATACCATCATTAAGAGACTTGGAGAAATGCTACTGCTACTGCTGAAATGTTGTTCTCGCGTAGCTTCTTCTGCCCTGTACTTCCTGGGGACAAGTGGACTCTTCCATGGCCTGAGAAGTGTATTGTATTTCCTACCACCTCCTCCCCCTCCTCCCCTCCCTTTCCATCAGTCAACACAACCAAGACCCTCCCCCTCACTTGGTCTCATTTGCTATCTAAACCAAGCTAAGACAGTTCTGACCCAGACTTTGTTCAAATCTCAGTGGAGACCCTGTTGCTGCTCATAGATTCTTCATCCAGAAGAAGGGGGGGCTAGTCTACCCGTATCTTTACACCTTGAATCTTGCAGATGGATGGCAAGTGATGGGAGTCTAAGTTTGCTCACCCCTGCCAGAGGCAACACCTCCTGCAAGACAAGAGCGCCATACAAATGAATTCACATAGCCAAGCGGGTTAGATCCTCCACCTGGCATCCAGAAAGGAGTCCTCTGTGTTACACTATCATCCTACCAGTAATGCAAGATTATCACTGGAGCTCACCACAATGGCTTTTCTTCAGCTCTGTAGGGTGGAACTAGTTGCTGTCTCAGTCCTTCAGACTTTTATGGGAGATCTGTCTGTCTGCTCCCACCAAAGACCCAGCCTAGGTGTTCTCTTCCTTTCTGCTCTCCTCACTGTCCAGGGAGGGAAAAAGAGCCTGTTCCCAGTGGAATTTTAAAGTATCACTCATATCCTGGTAAAGACATTGACTGAAACAGCAGCAGCACACTCAACGCTCCACTTCTGTCACCCAACACTACAAATTGTCAAAGAAAACAGTTCTTCCAGTATCCTCACTGAACTGAGGGAGGTAAAGGTTAGACCATACCACTGAGACATAGTACTGAAGAATAGCATAAACAATGCAGCAGGCTGTGGCCTCCCCCAGCTTTTGGGATGTTCCTGAGAGCTCTCTCTTCAGGCCACTGTACAGACCTGGTTATTCACTTTACATGCTAGTAAACTGCAAGGCCAGCAGGGACAGCTAAATGGGAAGAATCCTGTGTTTGGCTTCTCCTGCCTCTCCTGCACAAGACTGTCACTATTCTGACTACGAGAATCTCTGATCCTGCTCTTTACCTCCCATGCTCTGCAGCAGCAACATCCCATAACTTCAGTGACCCTCAGTGCTTCTGGTGAACTGATCTTACACTACATTAGCTAAGTAATTTGGAAGACACACAGAAAACATCTGAGGTCTCAACCTTGTGCATAGCTGGTATCTATTGCTCCATAACCCAAAGAGCCGCAATTTCTGGAGGGTAGAATATCTTCTGTCAGAAGCTAAGTATGCCAGCAATTACAATCCACGAATATCTGCTTAGCTGTTAGCTGTGTTTTGACCTTTTCTCTCTCTGTAACGTACTTTCATTTATTTCACTCATGCAGGAAGCTTTGGTGAGAGAACGGAGCCAGGGGATTTGCCTCTTGCCCCTCAGTCTCTTACTTTCTAACAGCTACAACGGACCAGGGTTCAAGGGTTCTGATACGTGGAGAAAGAAAGTGCAAACAGATGCTTTGGCTCAGAGCAAGTCTCCTGCCCGTTACAAGAAAGCAATGGGACCAACATGCAGGAGCATGGAAGAAGGAGCAAGCCAGCCTGTGATTATCCAGTGGACCCCGTTTAGATCATTAGAAGAAGTGCCTGCTCAGTGCTGTTAGTAGTGCCCTCAGGATCTCAGATTTTTCTTTTTTGGGGGGTTGGTTTTTTGGGTTTTTTTTGGTGTAAAAAGCCAATCTGACGATAATGAAACCTACATGTCCCGGAAGACAGACATCCTTCCTTAGTTATCCTGGAGCAAATAATTCATAGACACAGCAGAAGCTCCAGCCACACCACTGTGCCTTCCCCTCAGAGGGAGAAAGCCTGACCCCAGGCACAGTCATCACCACAGCTAGCCAGCACCTCCGTATTTTCCCAGATCTTGCAACACCACATAATTAATACTTGGATTATATCACCAACTTCTCTTTAGAAGGTTTTTCACTTTTGAAAATGTATTGGGTTTGTATGGCAAGGTTTTGGTAGCAGGGGGGCTACAGGGGTGGCTTCTGTGAGAAGGTGCTAGAAGCTTCTCCTGTGTCCAACGGAGCCAATGCCGGCCGGCTCCAAGACGGACCCGCCACCAGCCAAGGCCGAGCCCATCAGCAACAGTGGTAGCACCTCTGGGATAACATATTTAAGAAGGGAAAAAAAAGTTGCTGCAGCACAGCAACTGCAGCTGGAGAGAGGAGTGAGAACATGTAAGAGAATCAACCCTGCGGACCCCCAGGTCAGTGCAGAAGGACGGGGAGGAGGTGCTCCAGGTGCCAGAGCAGAGATTCCTCTGCAGCCCGTGGGGAAGACCACGGTGAGGCAGGCTGTCCCCCTGCAGCCCATGGAGGTCCACGGTGGAGCAGATATCAACCTGCAGCCCGGGGAGGAACCCACACCGGAGCAGGGGGATGCCCGAAGGAGGCTGTGACCCCGTGGGAAGCCCACGCTGGAGCAGGCTCCTGGCAGGAACTGCAGACCCATGAAGAGAGGAGCCCACACTGGAGCAGGTTTGCTGGCAGGACTTGTGACCCCGTGGGGGACCCACGCTGGAGCAGTCTGTGCCTGAAGGACTGCAGCCCGTGGAAGGGACCCACACTGGAGCAGTTCGTGAAGAACTGCAGACCGTGGGAAGGACCCACGTTGGAGAAGTTCATGAAGGACTGTCTCCCATGCGAGGGACCCCACACTGGAGCATGGGACGAGTGAGGAGTCCTCCCCCTAAGGAGGAAGGAGCGGCAGAGACAACGTGTGATTAACTGACCCCAACCCCCATTCCCCGTCCCCCTGTGCCGCTGGCAGGGAGGAGGTGGAGAAAAGCAGGACTGAAGCTGTGCCTGGGAAGGAGGGAGGGGGGGGGGAAGGCGTTTTAAGATTGGGTTTTATTTCTCTTTACCCTACTCTGATTGGATTGGTAATAAATTAAGTTAATTTTCCCCAAGTCGAGTCTGTTTTGCCCGTGACGGTAATTAGCTGAGTGATCTCTCCCTGTCCTTATCTCGACCCACGAGCCTTTTGTTATATTTTCTCTCCCCTGTCCAGCTAAGGGGGGGAGTGATAGAGCGGCTTTGGTGAGCACCTGGCATCCAGCCAGGGTCAACCCACCCCAGAAAGTGATGACCGGACTCTGGGTAAATGCATGGATCTCACATGCTCATTTTCCAGAAGTGTACCTGGTAAGGCAAATAGCAGCTATTTCACCAAAAAGTTTCCTTAGAAATTCGTTATCCCTCACGACAGACTCCTGTGAGAATTAAGATCACTCAAATACCAGCATGGGTAATTTTGAAGGAACAACTGGGCAATTGACCTGAGGAGCAATGCTGAGATCTTTCATAGCTGAAGCTGAGATGTTTAAGCACTTTAGTTTTCTAAAAGGGCGTGTCTTGGGATACTGAAACCAAATTCCAACACAGGATAACAGACTGGGAGACAGTTCACCCTTGAGCAAGAGAAGCAAATGGATTGACATTTCTTTTCTTCTCCCCTTTGCGTCCCACACCCAAATGCACACAAACCAAAGGATCAAAACAATAAACTGGGTGAAAAATGCATAGTTCATCAGCTCTCATTATCTACTCTAATTTTAAAGGACTAAAAGAGCAAAAATATCAACAGCATAACATTGATGAACATATGCTATTTTATATTAGGGTTAGCTGTGCTTCAGAGCAAGTATCTGTGATAGGAATTATTTGACAAATTTAACTGGCAGTTGACAACCCACATATTTACCAAGCACTATTTATCTCGCTAGAATTGAACAGTATAGAAAATATACTAAATACATATGCAAAACACTGGCGGAATTCAAATTCCACATGCATGGAAACCACTACAGCACAAGCCTTTATTCCTGAGTGATTCCTTGATTTAGGATGCCCCTGACACACACTGGCAAAGCAGAGGCAACAGTGGTTTAGGAACTGAAGAGGACTAAAACTCTTCTTTTCAGACTGGTTTGGATTACATTCTTGACCATATACTCTTGAGGACAGCTGTGTGGGGCAGGGACCAATTTTTCTAAACATTTCTAACATCCTAAACAACTTACTGCTTAATTCTGCTGTGCTTTGAAGCCTGGAATATAAGCCCATGTCAGTCATGGAGTCTAATATTAATAAAAAATAGACTTTGAGTGGGCAAATATCAACCAAAAGAAGAAAGAGACCTCTGGTCGTCAAGACAGCCCGTTGTACTTATCCAGAGGCAGGCAGCACATGTGGTTAATGTACCTAAGCATGTCTCTCTCTATTCAGGGAATTCATGGCAGACTGGTGAGATGCTTCCCACTTGGGGAGCAGCTGCTGCAGGCATTGCCAGTGGGTGCTGATAGCTGGAAACAGCTAAGAGGGCACAAACACTGTTAAGTGAAAGAGCCATGCAATTACAGCCAGGGGACTACTGTAAGGTGAGAAAGGTCCCATCTACGACTAGATTGTAGAATAAATATTCACCAACACCACCATCCCACCCCCTGAACTGCTACGGTTTAAATGACACAGAAGCAATAACCAACAGGTTATCAAGAACAAATATGGTCTTTTCCCAGCTTCTGAAAAATGAAATGGGTGGTAGGTATCTGTGTTATGGGAGGTATCTCCATGCAGAAATTCCTCTTCTTGGACAAACCAGTACAACCAACATTCAGGATACAGCCTTTTTCATCTGTGCTAACTGAGGAGCACCTTACTTTCTCAGACAGTTCTTTAATCTGCCAAGCTTGTTTGGGAATCCGTTTCCTAACATTCCTGCAGCCCACCCACAAAGGATTAAAAATCTGGCCTAAAAGGAAAATCTGAAATTTGAATAGGTATGTCAAGTAACTCACCCATAATTTTGAAAACTATAAACTTAATCAGTAAGAAAGCTCGGAATTTTAGGATACTTAGCGAGAGGCTCACAGCGGCAGTGCCAATGTTTGATGCCAGGACAAACACATTATCACAACTGGCTGTCAGACATGTGGGAGGCTTAGGAGGAAGCGAGTGTTTGCCTCCTCTGGCTGGGGAGGACAAGCAAACACCCCAGCAGCCAACACCGAGGCTCCAAGAATCGGCATTTTCCGCTGTAACACCCACGTTTAACCCGGACAAAAAGCAACACCACCACAACAGGTCCTGTTTTGTTCTGGGTTACGTCCAACGCAAATAACTGAAGTGCTCTGGTGAAGAAAGAAGAAGAGAAGATGGCCAGTCCTGCGTATTTGCTAATAGTTTAAACTTTTACCATAGTAAGAATATCCCATTATTTCTGCAAATGTTTTAGTCCAAGCTAAATCCCAAATTTGGTCCTTTTTCTGTTCTTATTTTTTAAAATGAAATTTGTTCCTGCTAGGAAACATGCATCTTAGTAAATAATTAGCAGAGTAACAAAAATCTCAGTTTACAGACATAAACAAGAACAGCAACTCAAACAGAACTCACCTTAACCAACATTCCTGGTATAACCTTCAAAAATGTTAATGTCTCTGCGTCTGCAATCTGAACAAAAAAGGAATGTATAAGTCAGGAGATTATTATTGTAATTACTAGGATTCCACTTCTGTGTACAAATCCTGACATAGAAAAATTACCACTACTACAGCTAATCCCCCCTTGAGTTTAATTACAAAATTGTTTAAACATTTTCATACAAAAAGTTTCTGTGTCAAGGAAATTATTATGGTGATGGTATTAATGCAATCAAGGGGGAGCGTACTGCCTACATACTAAATTTTTTATATTTTTTTTATAATTAATAGAGACGAATTAAGGTTTCTAACAGCTTAGATGGTTAGGAGCTTTCCTAACTGAAGTCGGCTAGAAAAGTTATTTGGCTTCTGACACACCGGGCATGTGGGTTTCTGTCCTTTGAAGAGCAAGGAAACACATCTAACACTGCGGTCAGTCATCGTGAGAGATGGACTTTACCTGGACTGAGTAATGAGGTGATATTGCTCCACGGCAACTTACTCGATATCTTCTCTGGCCGTGTTATTCTGCTTTTAGCTGCTTCATGTGCCTCTGCACAACTCAATGAAGGTAACATTTTAAGTCTAATGCTGTGCCACATACTACCCCAAGGTTAATACAACGTCCTTCACATAATTTCCCAATTAATATTTTAAAAAGGAAATTGGTGTGAGATGGAGAAACGGTCTCCTCTGTTCTGACTTCCATGCCCTGGGTCTCAGTCAACGAGGGAGACACACTCAAGGAATCTGCCTCTGAAAAAGCAGGGGCAGGCCTGAAAGTTTCCCAGCACATCTGGACAAGGAGCCCTTTGTGGGGACCCCTGCATTCAGGGAGGTGTCTTTGCTGCTGCTTGCACCTTCCTCCCTCTCCCAGCCACAAGAAGGGAAGCAGAGGCCTGGGTCCATCCCTGAGCAAATATCTGACTTCTCATTCACAGCTGCAAGGAGGAACCGGGAGAGACCCGTGAAACCTGAGCTGCAGCTTAGTGTCTCTCACAGGAAGAGTAAAACAGTCACGAACACAGGGAGTGGAAGATCCTGAGGTTTAAACCCTTCCTTCCCACAACAGCATGACTCATGCCCCCCTAACCAGCCTAGCACTGACACTTCAGTGTGGGAAGGGGGGCGCCTGCAGAGGGAAGGGAGCTTCACTGAAGGAATGGGGGAGCAGGCCTTGACTCTTCACCTGAAGAGAAGATGATTTAGGGGATCACAGGTGGAAGAGAGGGTGGGTGGGGGTTACACATGCACTCTGCACCTTCAGTCGCAAGAACTACACTGACGGAAGCAAAACAAACAGGAGGAGGTCGTTCACCACGCAGCAGAGAGTGGAGGTGCTTGCCAAATAATTTGCTGCACAAATATCACTGAGGTCAAAGGGGCATCTGGACAGGTGTCTGGAAGAGACCTACATTGGGGGTCCTTGCAGGTTGGAAACAGGATACTGGGTAGATGGCCCTCTTGTCCAGAACCACTTGGGCTGCTCTTATATTCATACAAATTTGCTCAAAGAAACGTTGCCTGTTAGTTTTGCAACAGCAGGCTTTACAGTTGTCACACATCATCCACCCTACCACCTCAGTTTGATCAAGTATCTCGACAGCTGCAGAAAGACAGCACAAAAAGGGCATAAACTTATTGTGTACCCTAATTTGATAGCAATGCAGTCGTGTGCCACCCTTGATCCAGATCAAGTACCAGGGGACAACTAAGCAGTTGTTACCAAAATCCGGAATAAAACTCCTTAACACTAATGTGATGTTAAGAAGCAGGCACTTTTTTTATTGCAGCACTGGGGACACAGGGGATCGCTCCTCCAAAGGCATGTCTGACTTAGTATTAAAATCCATCAGTTTTTATACACCTTTTCTGTCAAATCACTATTCCATAAGTTTCTTTACTCAAAAATGCATACTATGCTTGCTCTGAAATTTAACATTTATAATGATTGGTCCTTTGATTATGTAACCTTATCAATATTCTTATTTAAAACCAACCATTGGTCAATTTCACTTAGCTCTACTGATTGGAATCCTCAATATTCAAATTGAGGTGGGAAGAGTAAAGGGCTTTTCCAAGCAGCATAACTGGTGTCCATGACGGTTTCCTTAGTTTCTTGTCCTTGCTCTTTGAAGCTTGACACAGTTTCAATCACAGGTGGTCAGTTCCAATATTGTTCTCATCTAAGGTGCAGGAACATCTAGTCATGAGAGCAAAGAACTACAAAACTTACGAGTAATTACTAGTTAATCACTCGACTACACTTTACCTGTATTGTTTCAATCATAATGTCTGTTTCCAAACACAAAATTCAATAGAAAATATATGAGGTTTCTATAGTTATACCTAACATGATTCATTGCACCTGACACAATTCCCTTACAATTTTAACCTAGAATCATAGAATCATTTAGGTTGGAAAAGACCTTTAAGATCATCGAGTCCAACCATCAACCATGCCCGCTAAACCATGTCATGAAGTGCCCTGTCTACACATCTTTTAAATACCTCCAGGGATGGTGACTCAACCGCTTCCCTGGGCAGCCTGTCCCAGTGCTCGATGATAACCCTTTCGGTGAAGAAATTTTCCCTAGTACCCAATCCAAACCTCCCCCGCCGCAACTTGAGGCCATTTCCTCTCGTCCTATCACTAGTTACTTGATAGGAGAGACCAGCCCCCACCTCACTACAACCTCCTTTCAGGTAGTTGGAGAGAGCGAGAAGGTCTCCCCTCAGCCTCCTTTCCTCCAGGTTAAACAACCCCAGTTCCCTCAGCCGCTCCTCATCAGACTTGTGCTCCAGGCCCCTCACCAGCTTCGTTGCCCTTCTCCGGACACGCTCCAGCACCTCCATGTCTTTCCTGGAGTGAGGGGCCCAAAACTGAACCCAGTACTCAAGGTGCGGCCTAGTTCTGTACTTGTAAGTACAAGTACAAGTGCTTTTGTACTTGTAGGTACAAAACTGATATATCCTTGTATTGTAACACAGTGACCTGGCATCACTACTGGTACGACTGTAGGCTCATGAAGGTTTGAAACATTACTGAGAGAAAATCTGTGCTGTGGGATACTGACCTCATGTGGCTGTGAGCAGCCACCTCAGCTGCACCTATCTCCTCTGCATTTGTCCCCAGCTCTCGCTGGCAGCTCCTGCTCCGCTGAAGCCCAAGAGCTTCCTCCCAGGGCCTTCCCTGTGGATCTTGCATGGAGCGTGTGTGGGCCAGCAGCTCTACAGCGATGCGGTGGACACTGCTGTGGCCGCTGTGGTGCCTCAAGGTCACTGCAGCTCTGGGCGTTGTGGCAGGGAGACAGCAGGAAGCGAATGGTGAGGGTGCGGAGGAGAACCGCACAAGTGATCCTCCCGACAGCTGCTGGGGAAGAGACAAAGCTGCGGGCAGAAGCAAAACTCTGTGTTTTGGCGATGTGTCTTCCAACGACAGGAAGAAACCCTATGCTAGAGGGCCCTGGCAGCATGCTGTGCTGCAAAGGGTATTTTTGAGGGGCCTGTGGTGAAACCCAGAGCCACCGTCCTGCAGGTACAGATGCCACAACCGGTGAGTCAGGGCAGGGCAGGAGGCAACACCGGAAAAGCACTGGAAAGCTCACCTTGGCTCAAGCCTGCACAAGGCGGCTTTTCCCTTTAACTGAATCTTTTTTTCTTAGTCTGGTTTTAAATGGCGCAATTCCTTGCAGAAAAGCGTGAAAAAGGAATCACTTCCTGCAGACACATGAAACGTTAGGAGGGTTTTGATGATGTATTTCTAAGCCTCGTGAAGACCTTTAGGCCAGCTCACACACACTGCGTTACACATAAACCAGACAGAGCGGATTGGGGGGGCGGGGGGGGGCACACCAGCTAAGATTTTCTCATCGTAACCGGTTTGATCAAGTTCTTCCTTGCAACGTAGAGACGCCGGTCTGCGCCTCCGCCTTACATCACCACGCGCCACGGCTCCGCGACGCCCCTCCCCCCGACAGCAGCACCACACCACTCGCCAGCGCCTGTTCTGTCCTTGTGACGGGCGGCACGAGGGATCGGGCAGATCATGGCACCCGGGCATCCCGCGAAGTAAGCGGGCCACCCGGGGACGACCTGTACCCGCACAAAAATTCCTCTCACATTCGCAGTGAGGACCCGGGCGTCACCCCGGGTCGTTATTTTCCTTACTCATAAGTTTAAGGCATAAAAAGCCTTTCCTCGCCCCGTTGGGAGAAACCTCGGCGATAACTCCAGAGGTCAGGGCGAGCAGCTCCCCACGCCGCCCCACAGTGCACACGCTAACTTTCCGTTGGCCTGACCATTTACCCGGTCCCTTTCCTTTCTGCGCCGCGCAACCGCTACCACGGACCGAACGGGGACGGGACATGCAGGGAATCGTATGTAAATAAGGTGCTCGGGCGCCGCTGGGGGTTGTGGGACGCCCTCCCCGCCCCACCTCCGCGACGCATACTTGGGCGGGGCCGGGGAGGGGACTGCCTTACTTCTGGAGGCGGGGCGAGGAGCGGAAGCATTATGATGTCATGTCCGGGTCTCGCTCTCTGCGTCTTATCGTTGGGCCCCGAGACAAGATGGCGGATCTCTCTCTGGACGAGCTCATACGGAAACGCGGTGTGACGGTGAAAGGGAGGTAAGCGGTCGGGAGGGCAGCGCCTAGGGCCCGGCGGCCTCCGGTGGTTCCTCTGTTTCCTGTCCTGGTCGTTCCGCTCCGGTGGCTGCGGGCCACAGCTTGCGTCAGCGCGGCCCGGCCCTATTCCCCGCTCTCGCCTTCCCATTGGCTTCAGCGTAGCTCTGCGGGGCCGTGCCTTTGATACAGATTGGCGGTGGTGGCCGTCGCTCAGGGCTCGGGCCGGGGTGAGGGTCTGTCCCGCGGCCTCACACACACACACACACGCACCCCCTCCCGTGCCTGCCTTTGCCCCGTGGGCTCTGGCGCCGGCAGGACGGGCCGACCCACCGCCTCTCCCCGTCTCTTCCCGAGCCCTTCTCGTTTCTCCCGAGATTCCTGGCACAGCCCATTGCTTCGCTAGGGCCTCTGACCTGCGCCTTCCCCACTACCTTCTGCTTCTCCCCGCCGATTAACCCAGTGGTGCTCCCCAAGCCGGGATCAGCAGGGCCTCCGCGCCTCCCACCCCCGAGCCCCCTCGGTATCCGGGCTGCCCTCTGTCTGCAGCAAGAGCTGCTGCTGGGCTGCAGCTCTTCGTCAGGCAGTGCCCTGGGGGGTGCCCGGGCGGTCCCCCCGCAGCCCCCAGAAGCGGTGGGTTGATGAGCGGTACGGTGCATTGTGGGATAGCCGTGGGAGGTGTAGTTGTGCCACAGGGAGCCGTAACTGTAGCAAAGCTGATCGGGCTTCGTCGAAATTGCTGCCTGGCCCTTGGAAACTGTAGTCTCTGTAACATAGTTAATGATACCCGGACGGATTGTTTGAAATGCTTGTGGGGATGTGGAGCGTGTTACATATTAGCTACCAGACTAGATACTTCCTTTGTAGGGCAGATGTTTTCTGTGTAGTCTGGGCAGTTTACTCCAGTGCAGCTGTTGGCAGTTCTTACCTGGCTTCTCCTTTGGTAGGTTTTCATCTTCCGTTTTGCTGTAGTCTCTTGATGCTTCTGAAGATCTTGTCCATGAATTTCTCCCATCTGTGTTAGCGAAGCATGCTTCTTTTTGTTATTGTTGTTTTGTTGGGCTTTATTTTAATTTAATGGTCCTTGGGGAATCTTAGGTTTTAATTCTGAATGTCTACGCTTGTATGTCTAGAGTAGTATTTTAAAAGTTATCCGCTAACATATGCTAGCAAAACACTCAAAACACATTTAAATCCTAGTCTACACAAGGCCTTGGCTTTGTGCTTTCATTCATGTTATCCTGCATATTTGGAACAGTCTTGAGCTGTTTAATATGCCAAGCACCTCCGTTCTCCTTTTTCAAATCCCTCCTTAACTCTCATTTCTTCCAGGAATTCTTCCTGCTTTCATTTGCTGAACAATAACCACTCTGCAGCACTGTAAGAATTTCTGTCCCCTTGCATTTCTCTTGTTTGTCATGTTTAGCTCACTTTGTAAGATTTCTGAGGTAGCTAACTTGACTCTGTGAAAGCTGGATAAACTGAATAAGCTTAAATCATTATATCCATGCTGTTCAGTAGTCTAGATGAAATAACAGAAAAATCTTCACTGAGAAAATGTACTAATCCACAAAATATTCAAGCCAGAACTTGGAGTTCTGGAAAGTGAATTAGGTGTTTGAGATCCCCTTTTATTTCAGATGGCACAAAATGCCTAAACAGTCTGCAGAAAAGCGTTGCTTATAGGATAAACACAAGTCTTCAGAAACGGTGTAATCTTCAGTACAGTTTTCTAAACTATTTCATTCGTTCGTGTCATTAACAGTTTTAACTAATTCTGGCTTAAATGCTGATACATGTATTTCTGGTTTTACTTTGACCTCTTTTATGCTCGTTAAAAAGAACCACTCATTAAGCCCTTCTGCAACACTCTAACCGAAAGCTTCCAACATAGCTAAATTAGTGCTTTTTTTAAATTGCAAGGGAAGTCTTGTTCTGTGGCTGTTGCTTTATGGGTACTGTTAGTCTTTTGTATTATTCTGGATATGTTTTAATAAATGGTCCTAATAATACTCCTGTTTCTTCTAGCTAGTGTGCTTTGGTTGTATGAGAGAGCAGCCGTAGGATTCTTAGCTAGGTAACAAAATTCTAGATATCTACGTTTAGACTTTATAATACTGGACAATACATTTCAGAAAGCAGATGAACGCTGTAGCCATCTGTAGCTTATTTTGAATTTTAAAAAGCCAACAGCAAGAATATTTTTTCAGTACCTTAACTTTAAAATTTCTCTTACCACTTTGTCATCTTTAAAAAAAAAAAGTGGAAAAAGAAAACCTTAAAACATACTTAGAGGAGGAACTGTATTAAAAAATTAGACAAGCTGTTTCCTTTTAGGGGAGATTTTGAAAAAGTGAATCAGACCTGTAACAAGAAGCTAGTTTCAGCTTTCACTACATAATGGGCTGCTTCTTAATAATACTTGTGTACAAGTACAAATGCTGTCCTTTCTGTGGGCTGTTATCTTTCTGCATCCAGTACTGTGGTGATGATGTGCTTAAAAAGTAAAGGCCATAGAGCGCAGCAGTTCTGTTAGATTAAAGAAGAGGCAGAGATGTTAAAAAGTAATTTGATAAGTATTCTTGCTGGCAGTTAATCAGGTTTGAGACTGGTGGCTTTGAACTGAGATTGGTACTGGTGCTTGTACATCCTAAAATCCAAGCCTCTACACTCCCACAAATCTGAACTTGCTGCCCAGAGTTCTTGAAATCACGTGTAGTTCCATGTTTCCTTTGTATCAAGACATATTATTGTAGTACAGAAGATGCTTTAGCAGACCTGCTCTGTCCTAAAGCTAGAAAGTCTGTTTCTGTTCCTCTTTGTCTTCACAGGTTTCCCCAAAGTACCCAAGTTGTTGATGAATTTTGTTTAAATGTAGTATGTACTTAGCACAGCTGAAGTCAGATCCTTTACTTAAGTTTGTAAATGTGAGCTTAAGGATGGATTTTAGAAATTGGTTCCTTAGCTTTTTATGTAGAAAGTAAAATCCAGCATAAAACAGCTTAGGAATTCTGCTGTTATATTTGGACATCTATCCTGAGTGGATTACTGTACAGTAATAACGAGCTTTTGTTTACAGCAACATGAATACTTTTATTGGTACTGTATCACATCTTATAATGTCTGAAACTTTTTTTCTTCCCCCCCCAGGCTTAACACAAGGCCAGTGTTTGGAGGTGTAAGATCTCGCATTGGGATCCAGCAAAATCTTCTAAATAGATCATCACCAGCTGTCAGCTTCCAGCGGACATTTGATGCCCGACAGAAGATAGGACTCACTGATGCCCGACACAAACTGGGGGTTAAAGATGCCCGTGAAAAACTGATTCAAAAGGATGCTCGGTTCAAAATCAAAGGGAAAGTGCAGGATGCTCGAGAGATGTTGAATTCCCGTAAGCAGCAAAGTGTTGCTGCCGAAAAGGTGACCAAAGTGGTGGATGCCAGAGAGAAGATCAGCTTAAAAAGGAGCGCTCCAGCTGCTATCAGCCCAGCTATGGCAACAGTAAATCCAGCCATGAAAATCACCAAAACTATCCAAGTAGGTTAAGCAAACCACCTCTGAGCCCCTCAGCTGTTCTACAGCAGTCCAGTAGGAATGATAATACATGACTATGTTCGCATGTTTACAATAGAAGCAATTGTGATTCGATTCAGTCCAGCCTGTAGGGCAGGAGACAGGCTTTTGGGTGTCCTTGCAGCTGCTTGGGGCTTTTTGTAGAATTACAGCTTTCATTTAAATTTTCATTTGAATTTTGGGCCCAATAAAGACTAAAGCAGCGCTCCTGTCTGTCAGCATTAAAGTAGCTGTCTCGTGGTTAAGTAGTCTCTTTCCCATCTAAATACAAAGAAAATGTATGCATTTTTTTGTCATTCTTACACCACCCCTCTTTGCAAGTCTGATGTTTTGGATTGTCCTGTCTAGATAACTGGTTTGTCCTAGTGATGGGGTAACAGTTTAGAATATACAGCTATGTTTGTATCTAAGATCTAAAATTCAATGAGCCCTTCTACGGTTTCTCTATTTCTACTTGTCTGGTTTTCAGGAAAGCCCTGGCTTCCAGGGAGTTTCCCTATTACATGATGCATTCCTGCTGAGGCTCAAGATTTATTTCAGTTGCCATATAATCAGTTGGTCACCCTAACCTGCTGATTTCCTATGACAATTTCCTAATTTCACTTTGCTGTGTGCACAGTAACTTGATTCTTAGCAAACTTCTCTGAGAAACAACTACTATTGAACTATGTGTGTGTTAGGTCCAGTGGATAGTGTCAGAAGTTTCCAGACTGTCAGGATTGTTGTTTGAGGAGTGGCTTTGTTCCTCACCTCTACAAGCATGTAACTGAAGTTCCTAGCCTACCTATTCCATTTTCTTCCTCCCAAAGATCAACAGTGTGCTTACATATACCCAGAGAATCTCCTATTCTCATCAGTTTGAAAGCTTCGATGAGTCTGCTTTCTGTTCAGCTGTGGGTTCTGCTCAAGAGTATCAAACGTATTTCTGTAAATTAGCCTAGGAAATTTCCCATTACTCTGCAGGTTTACTGCCAGGCTGACCTAAGAAGGAGAAAGGACTCTTGTGGCAGTAAGAAAGGCTAATCGCAGAGCAACAGAGCAGTCTGTTCAGTAGTCTTTAATTAGTAGAATAATTAGTACTCATGCTGTCCTTCTAAGCCAAATCACCACCATCAGCCATTAGGAGTTGAACATTTTCTACAAAGTTTCTAGGAGTTAAAGTAGTTTCCAGAGACTTGGTACAGTAGCAATTTACTCCAACTTTTTTTTTTTTGGTATGACTTGGTTTGACCTATAGTACTTTCTGTTTGTTAGACAGCATAGTGCAAGAAAAAATATTGCAGAATGTAATGATTAAGACTGTAGACAAAAACATGCACATGAGCAATTATCTAATCACTTTTTTAAAGATCTAGAGCAAAATTCCAAATTGCCCTTCTTTCTTCCCAAATGCGGGAGCAGAATAAAACTAAAGTATCTTGATCTGAGATGCAGCACACAGCCCTAATGTCCTGTACTGTGGTCTTTTTTTCTCATAAAGGAAGGAAAAAAGTCTTTGAAGCCTGAAGAATTTCCATAGCTCTGCTGGTGTTTCTGTAGGACAGATACCCTTGTTTCTGAATTGATTAGCAAATTGAAACATGAGGGTGCTGTAGTGTAAGTTACAGTCTAGAGAAAATGGAAATCTGAAGATTTTACTGCCTGCATGGAGTATTTTTGCAAGAAGTGGACAGCTTTCAGCTTTTTCAAAAACCAGAAGGGCATTTTTGAGGGAGTTGCTGCTTGATTTCAGTTGTTGATTAGTACAGCTATATTCCCTGACCACTTCTATTGTGGTTTCCCGGTTTCAGGGGATAACAGGCTGCAGAAGGGTCAACTATACTACGCTCTAGTGTGAAGGGACAGTATATACTTCTTCTTTGAAATGAAACTGAACTAAATTGTGTTGTGTCCCAACTTGTTGAGTTTGATGGAAATAGGTATCTTTAGTTCCCTGTAGCATGAAAGAAGAGAAGCTTACTTACTGATTTACCCCATTCATGGTTTCGTATTGGCAGAAATGTAGATCTAGTCAGTGCTGGCAGGGCTGGAGTTAAGTCCTGTTCCCACTAATCTTGGACTAAAACTCAAGTAATTTGAATCAGCTTCACTTAATTGAAGAAATTAAAACCTAAAGCCACGCAGAGCAACTATCTCATACTTAACATATTGCAGGAAGCACAGACATTGTCTAATAGCATATTGTGGTAATACATTTCAAGAGCAGGAGAGTGAGTTTCATTTAAGTGGTCTCAGGGTATCAACTAACAGCTCTGATCTTCTGAAATGGGGATCTGGTCCACTGTAGTGTTTAATGGTTTGGTTCTTTCTATCTAACTGTAGCAGAAGGCTGCAGTTCCTGGACAGTCTCATCCAGCAGGAATGAGGATCAATGTCGTGAACAACCATACACACAAACAGGTGTGTGCCTGCTCTGTGCTCTTTGTTACCTTTGGGGGGGGAAGGAAGGTTTCCATAAACATTGGTAGGTGCAAAGAAAACTTTAAGTAGCAAAAAAAGGTGTTTGGAAGTTCTCTAACAGCTTAGCTCCCTATTCTTGCGTGGTTAAGATATTTTCATGGTAATTGAAGTTTTTATTTAGTCTAATTGATCTCAATTCATTGTGTGTTGTATGAATGCAAAGTAGGTATTCCCAGTTATCTGTATGTGCTAATGGTTTTTTTCTCCTAGAGACTGTGACCTTTAGCTCTGATGTCTTTCTGTAAATTTCTCAGTGACACCACATCAGATCAAGTTGGTGGTTGTTTTGATTCACCATCCTGCCAGCCTCTTCAGAGAATGGATATGATTATACATGGTCAAATGTTCTACAGTGAGGTGGGAGAGGGTACAACCTTCCTGTGAAATCCCAGCTGTGGGTCCCTGCTGGAAACCTGATAGTGAATGATGTTAACTGGTATTCTGATGTACTTTCAATGTTGCCATATCCCTTATCAAGCAGGCTTTGAGGAAGACCTTAGAATTTGTGCTATCTCTTCTGGGATCAATTTTAGAGGCCTTTGTCACAGCACCCAGCCATTTAGCCACCTTACCACCCTGCGTGCTTTCAGAGACGAATTACACGTTTTTATTACTTATTTTTTGTGTGTGTGTATACATACAGTATTACATGAAGTGTTGGAAAACTGACATTCACAATATCATGTCCTGGGTTTTTTTGGCCTTGATTATGGTAACTTTAGCTATTTGTCTATGTTACCTCTACATTGACTTGCTGCCCCCACCTATCCCAGATGCTGTCACTTAAGGAAGTGTCTTCATTATTCTGACCTCATCACTGTAAGCCTTGATTCCATTTCATCTGTCTCAAGTCCATTGTCCTGATGGCTAGTGTTTCTCTCATTTTTTTTTTTTCCCTTTTCTGCACAATTCTCTGTTCTAATATCCCTTTTGTTTTTTTCCTTCATAGCATTTCTTTCCTGTTTGTAAACCAGAATCTTGCTGACAATGAAAACTCACTAATTTTTGCAAGCTTTCATTGCTAATCCCCCCATTTTTCTTTACCTTTCTACTGAATTAATGGGAAGCTGTTTTGAGTTGTGATTTATGTTCTGGGCAGTGCCATATGTATATGGACTTTTTCTTAACATTATTTAGAGTCTATGAAAAAATATTTGCATAGGAGTTCACCTCAGTATTTTGAGGCAGGGCTATGAGTGTTAAGTTGAACTGGGAAATTAATTATTCATTCAGTAAACCTCCTAGTGCAGTGTTTTCTAGTGCCAGACAGATATGTGCTGTGCTGAGGAAAGCAGGCTATTCAAAAGGAACATTCGGTTCAGATGTATTTGGCAAGCATCTGCTTAATTTAAAAAAAAAAAAAAACCAAACTAATTAAGAAAGTCATGTGCACAGCCTTCAACTTTAAAGGTAGCAGCGTGCTAAAAAGTAAGACACAGAGGCTTTATTCCATTAATGTGGTTTCATCAGTCCTGATGAGGTCTAGGGATTAGAGAAATCTGTGTGGTTTCAGTACACCTAGGGAAATGGCTTTACTGTGGCATTTCTGGAAAAGAAGTTTGATAGTTTTTACACTGATGTTTTGAAATGGACTTGCATACCTTCAGCTCTGTGTCCCCAAGCTGCAAGGACAGGAGTGAAGTCCAATGTAGTCATGTTCGTTACACGAAGAAGGCTGAAGACAGGAGAAAACTACTTATTTTGGAAATGACGTCTAGATTAAGTCTATCTGCTTGTAAATTGTTACCTTGCTTCTCTTCAGGGTCTGTATGACATGGAAGATGATGATGAAAGTGTCCCTCCCCTTGCTAGCAAACAGATGAAAATCACCACTGCAAACAGTTTCCTGCACAATGCGGTAAGGGATTATCTGAACAGTCCCTGCAGCGCTATGTTCGCGTTGGGTGGATGCACAGGCTGTGGCTTTACAGGGCTTATGTTCTTTTGAAATATGTAAACGATGCTTTCTCCTGAAATGTTTGCTTCCCACCCTTGCCTTTGTGCCAATGCTTCTAGTGTTATTTTTGGGACACAGTCCTTTTAGGCTAACTGTGGTTTTATAGGCATTTTGCAGCCAGAATTTGTGCTTTCTCCCTTGCTGGCAGGTTGCTGCATGTTAGCTCTTGGACTTTCTTCTTGTTGGGGAGGTTCTTTGAACCTATATTGTTATTGCTTGAGCAAGCAGGAAAGGGAAGCTTTCTGCTGCTTCTAGAGACTGGACATCAAAGCAGGAAATCTCTTGCCATGCAAAATCTTAGTTGGCAGCTTGTTGGGCAGTACTGATGCTCTGGAGAAGATGGAATTTCAACACAGACAAATGCGAGGTCCTGCTCTTGGGATGGGCTAACCCTCTGCAACTTAAGCCGAGAACTGGCTGGCTAGAAAGCAGCTTTGTAAGAAAGAGCCTGGGGCTCCTGCTGAGTGATACACTGAGTTAGCAGTGCATCCTTCCGGCAATGAAGGCAAATCATAGATTGTATGTTAGTAAGGTCATAGCCAGCAAATCAAGGAAGGTAAGTATTCCCATCTGTTTGGCATTTTGAGAATGCATGTGGAACTCTGTGTCTATTTTGGGGCTCTGTGATACAAGAAAGACACTGACAGACTGGAACCAGTACAACAGGGTGGTCAAAGGGGTGCAGCGCATGGGGTGTGAGGAGAGGGTGAGAGAGCAGTGTCTTTTAAAGCTGAGAAGAGAAGGCTGTAGTGAGATATGTCCACTCTCACTGCCTAATACGTGGTCATAGAAAAGGCAAAACCGGGTCTACTTCAGGAGTGAACAGGGAGAAGATGAACCAACAAATGTGTTGCAGTAAAAGAAATTCTAGTTGGAGAGGGGGAGCAGGGGGTGGAAGGTGTGTAATTCTCAGGGTGTTGATGAGCATCTGGCACAGGGACCCAGAGATGTGAAATGACCATTCTCAGATACTCGGAGTTTAACTGAATAAGGCCCTGAGCCAACTTGATAAGTCTTTGAAGTTAGCCCTGTTTCAGGCATGGGGATTGGACATAGGTTAGCTCTAAATTATTCTGTGGTTCTGAAAAAGCATATTCATGTCATTTTATCATCACATAGGCAGTCTAGTGCAATGATTATCCCATGTTTTTTTTTCTCATGTGGGTATTCAGGATGGAGCTCCCGGCCATTTTTGATCCTTGAAAACAGCCTTATGTGGTGGTGGTGGTTGGTGGTGGTTTTTTAGTAGTAAATGTGTTATCTCGTGTTCATGGCAGCTACCAAGCACAATTTTTAGTCTGACTTTAAACTCCAGTAGTTCTAACTAGAAAGGTTACACTCCATGTCTTTCTGTGCCATAGCTTTGTGTTTCTGAAGAATTATTGCTGTTTGTACTAGGGCAGCTCACTCTTATTGTTAATGAGCGATCGTTGTGAACGCTTTGTAATGTACTTGAAAATCTTTGGATAAAAGGAGCTTTTCAAATTCAAATCACACTGGTAAAGTCATTTAAGAATAATATGAAACTAAAAAGTCTTCGTTAGTGAGGGAAATGCTCTTTTGGATAAATGTATCTTTTATGTTTATGCCCAGAAGCCTTAGTGGATTTTTGTCTCAAAGCTGAAAGTCTCCAGCACTGTAGTGGTATTGACACCTGGAAGGACGTGCAGTTCTTGGTGCATGCTAGTAATACTCTCCTGTTGTTGGTGCTTGAAAGAGGGATGACTTTTGTAGCCTGCAGCTCTGAGATACTTTTTTCTTTCTTCCTGTAGACTGGGCTGAGTGGCAATAAATTCTCTCTGTCCAAGACTGTTCCCCTGACTAAAGTGGTCCAGAACGATACATACACAGCTCCACCTGCACCTCCCTCTCCTATGCGGACAAAGGCCTTGACAAACATGTCCCGGACCTTAGTGACAAAGGAGGAGCCTCCAAAAGAACTGGCACCTGTTGAGGTGAGCTTGGGGAAGTGGCAGATGCTTTTTATAAAAAGTCTCGGGAACATCTGAAACTTGCTATTTATTGGTCATGTGAGCAGCCCATTTCTGCCTGCCTTCCATCATTATTTCTGGGACTCCATCAAGCTTATTCTGATAACTGCAACCCATGTCCCCAGAATTTGAAATCTGTCTAAACGTCCTTTTCTTCAGAGTTTGAGACTGGGAATTCTCAGCTAGCGCATCTTGCTTCTCTCAACTTTTCTCTCTAGCATGCAAGCACAAGGTCCTAGAAGAATCCATGTTACAGGGAGGTGGCAGTTTGGACGCTCCTTGTTGGCTTCCATGTGTCTAGGAATAGTGTTTTAACACTACTAGATATGTTGTCTTCTGTCTGCTCCTCTTAGCAAGGAGAATAAAAGGATTCTTCCAAATACAGCTTCTTGCTGTACACAGTGACCTCTCAGACAATTTGTAGGCAACCTGCTGGAATTGCTTTGCCAAACTGCCTAATGTTGGGTACAGGTAACCCACCAGGTGTTTGCAGGCGTGTTGAGTTCAGCATGCTCTTGAGGGGCTGGAGCCATATTTTCGGGTTTGCTGGCTGGTGTAGAGTGCAGCAGAGACAGGCGCTTAAAAGTGTGGGCTTGACCAGAGAGTACTGTGTATGTATGCAGATTAAGTTTGTGTTATACTTGGGAATGAAAGAGAAAAGTTAGTTCAGAGAGAAATCAGCATGGAAAACGGGCTTTGACCATCAGATGAGCTGGGCTTATGTAAGCATTGATACTTCCTATTATTAGCTGAAGCTCTCTCCTTTGCGTGTGTGCAGACTTTCCCAGATATCCCTTTAGTGACTTTTTTTAAATGCTTTTCTCTGCTGTGCCATCTTGCCTGCTGCATTTCTGACCTTTTTTGTGATGCATTTGTTTGTGTTGGCAGCTGGCGTTCAGTCCTTTGGAAGGCACAAAGATGACTGTAAACAATCTGCATCCTCGAGTCACAGAGGAAGACATTGTTGTGAGTGTTGCTTACTGCCAAACTGTGGATGAGTGACGCTTCCTTCCCTTATCCTACTTCTTTTGATAAATCAGTTGATCTATGGTGAATGCAGTGAAGAGGGGTATGACATGGGTTTTCTTTCCTTGCAAAAACTCTAAGGGTTCCTGATTTGTTTTGGGGTTTGTTCGCTTTTTTAAAAAAAAGCATGTGCTTAAGAAGATGGGGCAAAATCCCATTTCTAGGGTATACTGAGATACCTGACATCACTTAGAAGAGTGCATGCCAAGTGATGCTTGGTGTTCTCCTTGAACTTATGCGCCTATCCAAATTATTTAGGTGCTTCCATTCTCAGCAGGCTGAGAATACGCCTGGTCTTCATGTGTGACAAATGTATAGAGTACTGGCTTTGAACTTTGCCGCTTGTGCAACCTGTATAACTAATTCCAAGTACTCATACCATAGCAAACACAGTAAGACAAGTGTCAAGATTCTGCCATGTGTTTACTAAGCAGGATGGATGGCACAATTAGGAAACTAAGCCTTTCTCACTCGGTGTCTTTGGTTGAAGCGGTACCTTTAATGTGACCATGGTCATGAAAAACTCTCTGCCCTCAGGAGCTATTCTGTGTGTGTGGCGCTCTGAAGCGAGCCCGGCTGGTGCACCCTGGAGTGGCTGAGGTAGTATTTGTGAAGAAAGAAGATGCTATCACAGCATATAAGAAATACAACAACAGGTGCTTAGATGGTAAGTTTGAGGCGAGAGCTGCATTTGGGATAGATAAATCAGTGATGACTTTTACACCTCAGCAGAGAGTTTATAAGCATCTCAGATGCTCATAAGCTACCAAGAGAGAGGAAATGCCAGAAAATCAGTTTCAACAGCTAGATAATGTAATACGCCCCTATGTAACTAGCTGAATATATGCACAATTTAAGTGAAATTTGGGGGTGGTGGGGGAACCCAAGACCAACATTTTCTTAGAAGGACAATGCTCAAAGCTAGAGGCAGGGTCTGGCGAGTCTGCTGGTCTAACTTTGAGATTAAATTTCTTTTGTTTCAAATCCAGTGCCGAGAGCTAGAAAGTCCTTAGGAAGGCTTTACCTGCTTATGGAATAGCTGTTTGCAAAGTACAAGTAAAACTAGTATTTGCAAAAGTCTCAAGGCGTCATTGGAAACATTTTGAATTGGACTTGTAAAATTATTAGTATCAACTATTTTTTAATCTGGGTCCATCTGCAACATTGTTACAGACTGAAATTAGCTGTTAATTTTTAGCTGAAAACAGATTATTTTTCTTTCTCTAGATGAGTGACAGGTTACAAATGTCAGATGAGGAACAGACAGCTGAGAATGGGCGATTCTTTTGCGTCTCTGCTAAGGGTTCTGTCACCTATATGCAACTTCTTAATTCTTCATATTGTACTGAGTGTTTCAGTGGCTCTTCTGTTGCTGTAATTTTGCAACAAAAGATGTATCAGCTGTTCTTTCTAAAGTTTCCCCAGCATGTGGAACTCTGCTTGCACTGTTGTGTGATATCTCTGGGGTCTTACCTTGCCACAATTCTGATAGAAGGACTTTTTTATTGTGCTTTTGTTTAGGTCAACCAATGAAATGCAATCTTCATATGAATGGGAATGTCATCACCTCAGACCAGCCTATATTGCTGTAAGTGTCCTTTTCATGGGGGGAAGAAGCAAATACGTTTGCAGGTTCTGTTTTGAGGAGAACCTGAGGGGAGGGAAACTGTTGGCAAATTGTTGTCCCAGGAATATTTTCCTTCTCTTTCTCTCTGTGGTGCTCTGTGTTGAGCTGAGCGCAATATAGCTTGACTCCATTGTGTTCCCAGCCCTGAGGCTCACAAAACGAGTCTGAGATGAGGAAGTTTTCTTGTGAGGAAAGCATATTTAAAACCTTTATCTCTAACATTGGTAAGGGGGCAACACTGATAACAGTAAATGCAGACATAGTGTTAAATTTATTTCATACTGAGAGGTTAAATACTGCTTTTTTTTTTTTTTTTTAATCCTCCAGCCGATTGAGTGACACCCCTTCAGTGAAGAAGGAAGGGGAACCGCGCCGGTCAAGTGCAAGCACCGCCTCAAATCCCCCAGCTGAAGTGGACCCTGACACTATCTTGAAGGCACTCTTCAAATCCTCAGGGGTCTCTGCCTCTGTGCAGCCCACAGAATTCAAAATTAAACTCTGAGAAGGGGGAGCAAGCAGTGGACTGGAAAACTCATTTAAGTTGGGGAATGAGAAAAGTGCAGGAGTGCAGATGTTATTTGCATTTGCCTGCCTTCAAATTTTTTTGTTTTCTATGATCGCTACGTTACTGTACAATAGTGTTTCCTCTTGTGTGTGTACTTTCTGTTTTCATAGTTGGAGTTTTCTTCCATGATTTTTTTTTTTTCCAAAAGATTTAACCTCCCCCTTCTGTCACTAATGTATTACCAAGCATATACCATGTAACTCCCTCCTTTACTCCAAAGTCCCTAGTGGCCATTAAAAGTGCACATAGACTTCAAGGGAAGGAGTGGTGATCTCCTTCTCTTTTCTTCTGACTGACCTTTAACTCAAAGGTGCATCCCCTTGATAATTAACAGGCAAGAACACCACATTGTTTCTGAAATTGCTCTGCTGGGTACAAAGTCAGGTGTGGCTCCATGCAGGAAGCACCATCTTGCATCTTTGACTTGTATGCATTTGGTGGCATACTACTTCACTCTGGCTGTTGGACATTTTTCTGCTCAGCAGCTCTGACAGAACCATGAAAAACTGAGTTTCCACTGTGTATACCAGCCAATGGAGGCGTCAGGCAAAAAGGACATAGGCACAAGTGCACCACCCGTTGTGCTGTGAGAGGGCTGCTTCAACTCTGGTAATGCAGAGAGGTAGGGAGGAAAAAAGGCTCTGGCACTTGTGCAATGAATCTATTAGCCTGTAGGGTCAGGCTCAGTTGCTCTCTTCTTTCTGGATTGAAAAATAAGAACCAGTCTTGAGCTCAGAGGTAGAGGAAATCCAAGTGTTTCACTCCCATCAGACTGTATTGCATCATCCTGCTGATGCAGGGACATAAATTTTTTCTTACCTTCTAACTTACCCAGTCTATAAAAAGGAAGGAGCTGGGGCCTTTTTCAGATACCAATACCTGGGAAGCAGTCTTCTCTTGTGCCTGAGAACTCACTTCTTTTGAGAGAGGTCATTTGGGCAATGTTTGGCTGCTGTGCAGCCACACTGCTCGCATGTGTGGATTTGGACAATGGTTGCTGTGCTTCGTGGCTTCAGGGAGAGGTTTTGGAGAGGAAAGTAGTTAGCTCTCTGTAAGGAACACATAGGAGAGGAGCATTAAGTCCCATGCAGAGCAGCAAGGATGTGCCTTGGGCCAATGAGCATTTGTGACAAGGCACAGGCCACTAGGTGGCACTTCCAATACTTCCTATGTTCGTAAAGCGTTGCTGCCATGAGTATTTGAAGTCCCAGTAGCTCCGTTCATTTGTATTTGTTCAAATTGTATTGTAAGAGAGAAAGTTAAGAACCACTTCCAGAATCTGGCAGAGGTTTGAACTTGATCCTTCTAGCTAGGAGACTAACCTAATCCATACTGTTCAGCTCTGCTGAACTTTAATGAACTCTCTGTAACTGTTGGAGGTCCAGGTTCAGTTTCTTCGTCAAGCCTATGTTCCTTTTGCTTTCTTGTTCTGTATTAACTCTTTGCTCTATCTAGCTCATGCAGACCATTCTTCTATCTCACTGTATCCTTTTTAGCCATGGAAATAACTGAGGACTTGGCAGGACTTGTTTTTCTGGAGTACTCTCTTTGGTTTGGAAGCTAACACCATGATTATCGGTAGGGTGCTTCATGTGAACAGCAGATGTTTGTAGGGGAGGAGACCCAAGAGAGCTATTGTTCTCCTTTTTTAGATTGCCCATCAAACACATGTGTTTTATTAAAAAAAAAAAAAAATTGGGGGGGGGGGGGGGAAATGTTAGGGGTTGGAGAAGATAATGTATTACCTGTTTCTGAATAAACGTTTGTTATACAGAGTGGATTCTAAGCCTTTGTAGATGCTGTGAAGCAACTAAAGATAGGTGCAGTTTTTCCAACATTGAATCAAGCGTGCTTTTAGAAGAATATAGAAACTTCAAAACTGATAATGTGATGAAGAGCAAGAAGAGTATATGGATGAGAGAATTAATGCCCTTAAGCCTTTTAATCATCAAAATTAGTAGCTGATTCTTGCTACTAAGTGGGAGCAATTTGTGTCCCCACCTAGTTTCAATTCTGTTGTCAGGCAGTTATTGACAGCCTAGTAATTTGAAAACTACTTTAAAAAAAAATACAGCTGTGAAATAGGGGTACCTGTTCTAGGTGAAGTAGGGTACTTATCAGCTAGATAGAAAGCTGTGGAAATGTGAAGACACATGTATTGTGAGTGTGTATCTGGTCTCTTTTTGAAAGAATGGGGAGATTCAAGCTTTTTTTATTTATTAATATATTCATGTCCATTCCAAAAGCCAAATAGCAAGATGCACTTTAACTTGCTGTTAAATTGCGCATTGTGTTTAGGTTATCTGTGAGAAATTATATTAACATACTTCCTTGGAAGAACTGCTCTGTCCCCTAGCTCTGTGATCTATGGCAGTATATATATTTTTTTTCTTTTTTTAAATCTGTGAAGTCAATGATTGTCTAAACACCACTCTATGATTTGTCTTACGGCAATGTCTTGCTCTCCTGTTCTCAGTCAGCTCTCTAAAGTTATCTTAGTCTTCTCATACTTCGTAGGGTGCCTTCTTTCGCTAGGCACTGAAAGAAGGCTAACCTGTCATTCCTAGTCCTTTTCAAGTAGTTCACCTTGCAGTTCTCCAGTTTCTCTTGGCTGTCCTGCAATTGTCATGCTAATCTTGTTTGCATTCCACTGAGCTCACCTACCACCTTCTGACCTCGCATCTGTGCACATTTGCCCTCGTGCAGCATGGTTATATTTTTGTTCAGTTTTTTTCTGGGCTGTTGGAGATTATAAACTTGCATATGAAACACTGATTGCTTGCACTAATTCAGTATGGCTGGCCAGGACAGGTGGTAGGTAATTTGTAATACAGTTTCTTTCTTTTTCCTTTGCTTTTTCAAAAACATGCTGACTTCTGAAGTGATGCCACAATTTGCATGGGGTTTTGCACGTCCCATTTCTTCTGATAATGTTCATTAACTTGGATATTTGGTTGAGTCAACTCTCCATATCATTTCTTACTTTCACTGACCTTTTTCACCTTGTGCATATGTCTTGCTTCAGTATCTTTATTATTGGAGTGGTCCTGTCTTCCATTCAGTCATAAACCTAAGTTCCTCTGTAAAGGTCATCTTTTTCTTTCCCTGATTAACAAGAGTCTTTAAAAACAGTTGTTCTTAAGGCTGTGTTTGAATGTTTTCACGGATCTTTAAGATTTACTACTTCTTTCATTTGCCTCTCTAGGATTACGCACATTGCCTGTGTTTTACGCGGTTCAGGTCTTCGTTTTCAGAGTTCTTACACTACGTGATGGTGTGTCATAGGGTTTCTGACAGCGCATCCTATAAGATGCTCCGGATGGGGAAACCTCCTTGTTACACGCAACCCTCGGGCGGCGGCGGGTCCCCCAGCGCGGCCATTAGCAGTGCCGCGCCGGCGCGGGGAACTACAACTCCCGGCGGCCCCCGCGTCCCACCGCTTCTTGCCGAGCTAAGATGGCGGCCGGCGAGGAGCGTGTGGTTGGCGCGGCGCCGGCGGGCTACACGGGTGAGG
>VYZV01013228.1:47937-61148 GCA_013401275.1 Pandion haliaetus
GTGGGGGTGTCTCGGCGACGGGGCTTGGCCTGGCGGTGGGGGGCGCTGGCGGCCGAGGGCATCGCCTCGGGAGCCCGGGGCCGTGGGTGAAGGAGCCCGGCGTGCCTGGTGGCCGCGGGGGACAGAGGGCCTGGAGTCGTGCCGGAGGGCCTCCCGGGGCGCTCTGTGGTCCGCGCGTGAGAAGGCGGGGAGAGGAATCGCTCCTGCTTCTCTGTACCGTCTGTTCTCTCTCCTTCTCCGCGTCAAGGACTCTCTCTCTAGGCTGTTCACCCGCTGCGGGCCTGTCCAGTCTGTGGAGATCTGTGACAAGCCAGGGCCGGGAGACAAAAAAGAAAAAACGACGTCTAAATTCTTCAACGGCAAAACTGTAACGGTAAGCTTGGGGGAGGGGGGGGCAGAATACTGATGCTTTAGTGGTCAGAATGGGAAAAGATCACAAGCACTGACTGACTCGTGCTATCCGGAACATGAGATCTGGGAAACCATTTGGCGGTATTGGGTGATGTGATTACTTATTTATGTTTACTTTTTTTTTTTTTTTGCTATCCTCATTGCCACTTGTGGTTTGACTTCTTTATTTTATCTGTACTGCAGCTCCTTGCAGCATCACCAATTTCACTGATATATCTGACTGGCCTAGGTGTCTCTTTCTTTTAGGGATTTCAAGTAGCATATGTGATATTCAGGAAACCAGCTGGTATCCAGGCAGCCAAGACCCTGTCGCGGGAAGGTCCCTTGCTGATATCAACAGAGAGTCACCCTGTGAAAACTGGCATTAGCAGTAAGTCAGCCCTAGCTATCTTCCTGATATCTAGTGATGGGGAAGAACTGTACTCATTCCTGGCTGAATTCTACCCTCCATGTCCCAGATTAATTCTCACCAGTTTATACTGAGATGGAAGATGTCCAGTGTTTCGTTGTCCTGCTTTTATTATTCACAAGATAGCGGTCTTGTACTGGATGTCGTAGTCCCTATGGGGGAATGGGGGGAATTGGTACTATGGAAGGGTAGTTTTTCCCAACACCTTCTCAGTATCGCAGAGATTCAGAGAAACTGGTTGTGCCTTACCCTCAAAATGGAATCGAGACTCAATAATAGGCACCAGGTGTCTGTCAAGATGACAGCACTTCAAACATGACCCCTTGACAGGAACGCAGCCCTGAATGTTGTACTTCTTGGGCTTAAGGCTAGCATGCTTCTGCTTGGGGAAAATTGCAAGCTCTTCCCATTGCTTACTGGCCGTGGCCTGGGCTGCAAGCTGGTTGAGCTGTGGCAGTGGGGAGGCTGAACAGGAATGGGAACAGAGTGTGTCTTTCCCCCCAGCAGTTCTCTCTAGAGCTGCCCAAAGGCATCACACTAGGGCTTGCTTCTAGCAGAGGCTACTGCTGACTTCTGCCCTCTCTGTCTCAGAGTGGATCGCCAGCTATGCAGCCTCAGTTGTGGATCGGGAGGAGCTGAAGGCTGAGGTGGATGCCTACATGCAAGACTATGACAAAAAGATAGCAGAGGTGAGGCCAGGCTGGGGAGGGAACCCAGCTAAGCAGTTTGTTTGGGGAGAGGAAAGGAAGAGAGAAGGTCTTTTGGTGCCCTGGCCTCAGTGGAAAGGACAGAGGGAAACACACTGGTTGGCAGGGTTGTTTTACTCCCAGTTGCTGGTGAGCAGTCAGGTCCTAGTTTGGTCCACACCACCTGACCCTTCCACCCGGGGCTTACAATAGGTATCCACAAATAAATCGGGTCCTGGCTGGCATGCAGCGTTGTGAGAGAGAGTCAAATGCCTGTGCCCTTGGTCCCATGCCTGCCTTCAAATCTTGTGCAGAAGCAGCTGTAGCTTTGTATGTGTTCAAGGGGGACTGTGGGGGAGCTGTGCATCAGGCTGGCTGGCAGCCCATCTGCACTGAGCTGCCTCACCCTCCTGTCTTTACAGGAAGAAGCCAAAGCAGCCAAGCAGGAGGGTGTTCCAGATGAGGAGGGCTGGGTGAAGGTAACACGAAAGGGCCGGAAGCCTGGCGTGCCCCGGACGGAGGCTGCTAACCTGCGGATGCTGGAGAGGGAGAAACAGAAAAGGGCCCGCAAAGAGCTGCTCAACTTCTATGCCTGGCAGCATCGTGAGACCAAGAGAGAGCGTGAGTCTCCGAGTCTCCTCCTACTCCTGCCTGTGTCTCTTGCCTCTCTCGCTGTGGCCCAAAGAGGGTTCTTTTTCCTTCAGTAGAGGCTACGTCCAGCTGCAGGTGAACAGTTGGCTGGGTGGTTGTGCAAATGGCCTTGCCAGCTCTTGGGCACCCCTTACTACCACCTGTCCTAGCAAGGGCTGCTGGAATATTTTGTGGGAGGGTGCACAGGTCATGGCTTTCCAATAGATGTGTCTTCAGTCTGCACAAAGGCAGAAATTGAAAGGGAAAACTAGCCAGTTTCCTCCCCAAGAGGGAGCTGTAGCACTGCTGGAGATGAATGGCCAGAGCCCCAGCTTGGTACTCAGCCCAGACAAAAGGACCTGCTCTGGGAAGTGTGTGTTTGCGGGTGTCAGGACTGAGCCCCTCCTGGTGTGTGGAAGTGAAACTCCTCAGGAGAGGGAGATCTGCTGCTCCTGTGTGACCTGTCCTCTTTATCCTGCCTGTTTCAGACATCGCCCAGTTGAGGAAGAAATTTGAGGAGGACAAGCAGAGAATTGCGCTGATGCGAGCCCAGCGCAAGTTTCGGCCATACTAAGCTGTGCTGAGCTGTTCCTCAGATGCCTGCGCTGGAGAGGGTGGAAGAGATGCCTATGGAGTCCATGTATCAAAGAATTTCAAGGAATTGAGGCAGCTTCAGGTTGTCCCTGCCCTTGGATCCGAAATGGGATATCCCAGCAACTGCCACTGGAGGGGGAGTTTCCTTCATTTGCACTGGTATCCTCCTGCTTTCCCGGCCATGGTCTGGCCCCGGGGCACCACTTCCCAGGGTGCTCAGGTCGAGGGGCTGAGGCACTTCCTGTGACAACCTGTATTTCCCTGCCACTCAAGGCCCTCCTAAAGCTTGGTGAGAGCTGGGATTGATCTATTGCAGCCTCTGCAGGCACAGGGAATGGCTGATGAACTGTAAATAAACTGCTGCTATGTTCTCAAAACACGGGAATGACTCTCTGCCCCCTCTCCCACTCCCCGCCCCTGTCCTTGATCTGCTGTGGGGGACAGCTTCTTGTGTGCTGGGGTGGCAATAAATGTCATGACTTGTATGCTGGTGCCCCTTTACACATTTTAGCTGGGGGTGACTAAGAAGAGGAGGGAAGTGACTTTGGAAAAAGCCCAACTGGGAAGTTCCCTCATCTCTTGTCAGAAGGAAAGATCAGTGGTTTGGTACAGAGCCCTAGCCCTTCCCTCGGTGTTTCCTTTCCAGGCAGCTCCCTCTCAGCCAGGTGTTGAGGTGTCCAGTCTTCCAGCTGTACATGGAGCTCTACAGCCATGTCCAGCCTGTGCTATGGGAACTTCTGATGTTCAGCACCATCACTAGAACAAGATGAGATGGCAGCCTGGCTTTGGAGGGAGAAACCAGATTCTCCAAGGCTTGTTTCCACTTAACAGGTCACTAGCCCACAGGAGGCAGGTAAGGATGGTGACGGGCACATCCAGCTGTGGGGCAATGCTTCTGTACTGCCCACATAACACTTGTGCAGCTTTGGACTTAAATGATTTGTTCACCCCAGCACACTCTCATCAGAAATGGGCTGTAAGCCACCCATCCCCAGGCTTTTACACATTCATTTCACTGCCTGCAGCCTTGATATAGGCGTGCCTATGAATGTGAGGTGGAAATGCTGATAAATTCCACAGAGCTGAGTTAAAACGGATTTACCCTCTCCTAGAAAACCCACTGCAAATGCAGTTTCCATTGCATGGGAGGACTGCTGGGCCTGCTTCCTTCAGTAGCTTTTTATATCAATTTAACTAGGAGGCAGATGGATCCTTAATATGCACTATCTAAAGCAGACAGCATGTAAAAATCACTGCCTTCCTAGAATGGTGTTTTAGCTGGTTGGGTGAGCACCCCAAAAGAAAGGAGGTTCACTCTCCTATAGAGTCAAGAATACAGAATTAACATTGGGAGATTAATCTTTTATTTACATGGACAGAATCTCTGCCAACTTTTCCATTATTGGCAGTTCTGCCAGCTGCTTCAGATAGAGGATTAGTGACTTGTTCCCTAGGAGTTCATTAAAATGGCCTTCTGTGCCCAGGTGAGTTCTTTTAAGCTGATTTTTAAAAAAGCAGCAGCTCTCACAGAAGAACAGAGACGGTGAGGCCCTCTCAGCTCAGGCACCCATGGAAGCAAGCAGAACACTTTCCTGGGTTTTCAGTAGTTCTAATCCTGGGAGGAGACTGGTTGCACCATCCTCAGGGAGGAGGCAAGATGAGCCACCTGTCTCTTGCAATGCTACAGCTGGTGCTGCTGCTCCCACAGAGGATGCCTCTGCCCATATTCTTGCTCCATTTCAGGGTGCAAGTTAGGAGCAAGCAAACAAAGGCCACTCTGGGCCTCTATCCTTCTACTCACAGAGCTGGAAGCGGAGGAAAGATTCCTTTTCCCTTTGACAGCCGAGATGCTTTGCTCAGCAATCCTCCAGGGAACCCTGGCAGACCTGCTCCCACCCTGCAGTGAGCTAAGCTTAGGAAAGAGCATCATGAAACTGGTCTTGAATGCAAGGTAGGAATGGTGACAATTCCTCCAGAGCCTGCTTTTTAGCTCCCTGTTCTCCTGGACTGCTGCAGCAGTGAGGGCTTCCTAAAGCCTCGCTCTGGTGTTCTGCGCCATCAGGAAGTTGCTGATGATCCCGGACACCACCTCGGGCTCGTTCAGGTGCACAAAATGACTCCCAGGCACCTCTACTAGCTGGACGTGCTGGAGGGAAAGGACACAAGAAGATGTGGACCAGGAAAGTGTTCCCTCAGGCAGGCTGTGCTAACTCTGTGGCACTCGTGGCGCAGGGGGGGTGCAGCAAGCGAGGCAGGACTAGGGAAGAGCTGGGTCCAGAGGGCACTACTAACTTGGGACTTTGGAAGCAGGGGCAAAGTTGGCTTCCCCCTGTATGAGGGCTGTGCTTCTTCAGGACAAATCACCTACTGGGGGGTGTCCACCAAGGTAAGCCACTTCCTAGCTGCTGCTCCCAGGTCGGTGGCGTATAAGAGTAGAGATGCGAAGATGGATTTTGCTCTCACCTGTTTGAGGGTAGACTCAAATGCCTCCCGTAGGACTTTCACAAAGTGACTTGTGCTGTCTAGGTTGTGCGGTGCCAAGAGTCCATCTTGTGCTCTGAAAAGCAACAGCAAGGCTCAGTACAGAACATAGCGTGCCTCTGTTTCTTTGCTGCTGTCCTGGGCAGAAGCAGTGTCCCCAAGACAGCAGGATGATGGACCCAACTGCTCTTTCCAGGCTGCTTGTAGACAGCAGGGTTACAGGGTCATACATGGTAGTCAGAGGAGCACCACACAGCTTGGCTAAGCAGCTATTTTCTGTCAAACTATCTGTTTAAAACCTTGGGTGGTTGCCTAGTAGTATCAGAGTGGAGACTGGTTAAATATTGTCCCCCACAGGGATGACTTCTTAACTGCTCTGAGTACATCATTCCCTGCCTCCACCCCGTCTTCTGCTCTTAACTTTTTCCTTCCATACAGCTTCTACATCTCCTCTCTGTCCCTTACCTGCCCACCCCCACCCCCCAGCTGCTGCCTTTAAACAGGGTGTGCCCTGCTTGGAGAGGGAGGTAGCAAGGCAGTCTTCCTGGAGAAGCCAGAATTAGACCTGCTGTATCCTGATCATGCTGTTATCCTACCATGCTGCAGGTGATGGGACAAGGTGACATGCCAGGCTCAAAGGCATATACTTGTCGTCATCTTGACGTTGCATTTCTGGACAAGCAGGAAAATCCTTCAGCTCTTACTATTTCAGCAGACCACAGAATCCAAAACTGCACCTCATTTCTCAACTTCTAGCATTTCCTCTTATTTCCTAGAGTCTTTTAACAGCACCACAGAGGCCAAGGTAGCCAGAGCCCTGCACATTTTCTCCTTTAAGGAGATCAGAAAAATGCAGAGGACTGACAGAACCAGCTACCCACCCAGACAGCTTAACAGCTTGTGGGGCTCTGCACAAGCTACTGGCTACCTCCCCACAGCTCCTCCCTGCCCTGGGCACCCAGGGGAGAGCTTGCAGGAGCCGGAGTGCTCCAGGACCAGCTGGAGGAGGTGGAGACTGCTGTGGTTTCACCTATTTACTCAGGCAAGAGGTTTCAGGGTTTGGAGAAGGGGGCAGGCTGGGTTGTTGTGACTGGGGGAAGAGCCAGGCCAAGAGGAAAGCAAGGAGGAAGGGTGCTGTGGAGGGTCATGTGTTTGCCAGGATGACCACTTGCTGTAGGGCCAAGGGTTGGAAAGTCGTGGGACAGAAGCGTGAAGCAGGAGCATGGGGAGGACAGGCCAGGACTGGCGTTTCCTCGGTCAGCCTTGCGTCAGGGAGGCCCAGCCTGAAAGCAGAGCGCCAGGCTGTGAGGAGGATGTTCCAGCTGCTTTCTGCCTGCTCCAGGAGCCTGCCCAGCCCAGGGCAGTGGTGGGGAACTGGAAAATGCTTCTCAGATGTGAGGCTGTACTGTTGTGCCAACTGGCCCAAAGGTCTGAGTGGCCACTGCAGAGGATGGGGTAGCAGAGGACTCCTTTCTAACCTTCATTCCCTCCAATCAGGGCTGCAGGGAGGCAGCGGGGGTTGGTTTGGCTTGTGCCTCACTCACATAATGATGAGAACGCGGTCCTGGATCTTCTGCAGGAGCTTCACACACTGCTCTACCGTGAAGGACTCTCGACTCTGCTGCAGGTGCAAAGACAGGGAGAGTGGCAAAGGTCAGGGACAGCAGCTGGGGGCAGAGGGTGTCCCTGACCCTTGCCACACTAGCGGCTCTGACAGCAGAAGTGGCTGCAGCCCCGAAGCTGCTGTGCTGGGACATGACAGGCGGCCAGGCTGCGCACAAGAGTACTTGGCTCGGCAAAGGCTCCTTCTGTCCAGCTGCATTTCAGGGCTGCCAACAATGTTGCCTGCTGGGATGCAGCACATATGGGAATGATCTCATAGCAGAGAAAAGCTTTAAAAATCCTTTTACTGAAAAGAAGACAGTATGCTACTCTCGCTTTCATTCTCCGGCAGTAGCACAGGTAGAGGAGGCCCTACTTGCTAAAATGTGGCACAAAGGTATCAAAAGTATCAAACTTTGCTTCACTCTCTCTCCCCTTCTTAAATGGGTGACCTGACAAAGAAGCTGACGGAAAGCATCCATCCATCTGCAGTCTGAAGAGTTATAATGGCGGGAAAATGTGGCCAGGAGGCCCTGGGGCAGAGGAACTGCTAAAAAAATCAGTAACATTTTCCACTGACTCTGTAAGCTGGCTTAAGCTAATGATCGAGTGCAGGCTCTTTTAACAGCAGCATTTAAAAGAGATGTGGGAACTAGGGAAGCAGAACATGAATGGCTAGGTGGAGGCAGGGCCTGGGCTCAGTGAGTGGACCTCCACTACCTCTGAGTTTTCTGTAAGCGCAGGGCTCAGAAGCAGCAGGGGGCATGTCAGAAGTGCAATGCTCACCATATGGACTCTCATGTCTCTGTTATACACCAGTCCTGGAATGAAAAAAACATAAGAGAAGGTCTTCATGTCTCACAGGAGCAGGAGTTGCTCTGTTTCTCCTCACCTTTGGGGTCTGCCCAAGACTTTGAGACAGGAGGAACAGGATTAATTCAGACTTCTGTATGTCTGGGTTTTTTTGTTTGGTTTTTTTTTTATTTATTTTCTTTTCTTTAGGACTTGAGCACCAACCCCAGTTGCTGGGAATGGAGAGCTCTGCCTCCGGACTTAGTTGATCCCATTCAGGATGTGTAAACTTGTAGCTAGGGCACCCTGTACCCTGCAGAAGACAATGGCTGTTGGCACTGCTCCCTTCCCACACCCAGTGTTGGCCCAGCACTGTGATGAGCCCTGTCTCCACGCAGCCCCTTACCAGCGGGTGTCTCAGTTGCTCCTCGCTGCAGTAGGATTGCTCCACCCTCTGCTGTCAGATGTCTGTTTGCTTCTAAGAGCCTGGGGAAGACATAGCAGAGAGACTGTGCTGCTAGAAATGGGAGGAAGCGAAGCAGAAAAGGTGACAGTGAGCTCTCGGGCTGCTTCAGAAAAGAGCAGAAAGAAGCAGCAGAAGAAAAAGGTCTTGCTGAGATTCCAGAGGAGGACTTGAAAAGGGAAGTGTGGGGACAGTTTCCCGTTCTTGTTCATGCAGCTGTAACTCTCTCCAAGGTGAGGGCAGGCAGCAAATGAAGAGGACAGATGGGAACCCACCTCTGCAATGCTGCTTCAGGGCTCCGTGCTTTAGGAGTTTGCTGTTTCGCCTCTAGACTCAGTAATCTGTCAATCACCATCCGTTTTGATTTCAGCCATGCCTCAGTGTCCTGAAACAAGAGAGGTAGGGAACAGGAGTAACCCTGCTCTTCTGAATTGTTTTACACCTTACCAGAGGGTAGAAGAGGGCATTTTACCCTTCAACATCCCTCAGAACTGGTACCAGTTATCGACATCACATTAAAAATGTCCATTTCTAGGGAAAAGGGAACAGCAATACTTAAAAGGCAAGGTAAGAACGGAAAGCCAAGTGCTGCTGTAAAGAACTTAACTTTTTACCCTTGCGACTTTTTTCTACCTCTTTCAACCTCACTTTTGAGTTGAGGACAACTGTCCAAAAGAACAAGGGAAATCTAGTATCTTGTCTCCCTGACCCTGGGTTTCTGTCCCACTTTTGTCAACCAAAGCCCTAGCATCTGGTAGCGATGCCAGCAGGTTGGGAATAGAGCTTTGTCCTGCCAGGAACGGGAAAAAAAAAAAAATCCACCAGGCTTGCACCCAGGTCACCCAACAAGATGTTGGCAAAAAGACAGCCTTAGCTGGCAGTTGCTTGGACAGAGGTTTCAGTTCCCTTTGTACAAGGGCATGGCACAGACAAGTGAATTTTGGTGTTAAGGGATTGCAGAATGTGGATTGCTACTAAGTGTCCCCCCAAGGCCACCCTAAGTGGGGACCTCAGTCCATGCAACAAGTAGCAGATCTGTGCCTGCCAAAAGGAAGAGCCCTGAGACTTCTGTGACCTGCCAGGAACTAGTCACATCGGTGCTTTCTCTGAACAAATGAGGAAAAGAAAAAAATTATTTTTTTTTTTTATTTAAAAAAGGAAGGGGAAGGATGTGTAAAATCTAACCTCTGGACCTAGCAGAAAGCCAAAATTTTCCAGCAGGATCAGCTTGTCCACCATCTCGGGATAAAGGAAACAGAACTGAGGAGAGATGAAACAATATGAGAGAAAAAGAAAACCTGAGCATTGAGTGATGTCTTTGTCCTGCTACACTGGAGAAGGGGTCAGGGAAGTGCCTCTCCTCCCCTGAGATCCAAGTCCCATACAGTCTGTCCCTTCATTCCTCTCCCATTTGTTGTTCCAGCTGCAGAAATCACAAACCCCATGAAGAAAGGATGGTTTACTCACCATTCCTGCCACACACCCACCTGCAAAGGAGAGAAAGGTGCTCAGTTATGCACAGGACACCCCCTGGTAACAGAAACTCTCCTTCCTCACAGCAGGATCTACCTTAGAAGCAGAAATGCACACTGTACCAAGGGACAAAGCCCCAGCTACAGAGTAGAGCTCTCCAGCAGGCAGGATGCAGGCAGAGAGCAGGGCTATTGGCCAGCTGGACTCCCCATCCTGTACCATCCCCACCTCCCTCTCAGGCAGTAAAGGCCAAGGAGGAGGTACTAGTTAAAAAGCTATGGTGTGCAGGTCCTGTGAGCTGTGGCCAGAGCAGCCCTGGGGCCCAAAACCCAAATCATGGCAAATCCCAATCACGTCCCAAGCACAACGGAATACAGCCTGGAGTCCAGTTTTCCCTCAGCCAGCTCCGTGACCTACAAAGAAGGGCCTCGCTGTCCCCAGGCTTTGTGGCCTTGTGGGGACCAGGCAGGAAGGCCTGCTGCAAATTCTCCTGCTGCACCTCTCTTTGCCTATCACTGTTCCCTTCTGGTGGTGGGGGAAAGGCCCACAGCAAGAGTTACCACTGTTTGTACTATAGGGTCTTGAAAGCAGAGGCATTTCAAACAATGGCTCAGATTTTTTTAATCACCCAAGCAGCATGTCTTCTAAGTTAATTATCTACTCCTGTTTCCATGAATCTCACAGCTTACAAGGACAAGAGCCACTTACCCATGCTGTGACCCATCAGGGTGAACCGTCTCCACTGCAAGGCTAAGTGGCAACAGACAAAAACAGATAGTGCTGCATTAGAAACCAGAGCAGCAGCATCTTGCTGCTTCTCCACTAACATGGGCCCCTTCTTCTGGGAGGGCTTTTGCACTGCTCAATTTGCTTTCTAAGCCACCTCACTTCTGGATAAGTAGGCCAGTTTTAAAGAAAAAGAGCATCCACTACCTCATTTCCTTGGTAGTTAAGTCACGCACCTCTCGAGCTCTCTTGTTGTATGGCAAACAAACTACAGCAAATTCCCATTCATTGCCAGACACGAGACTGGCAAGAAGCAAAGGAGCCCAACTGGGCAGCATCTGCTGGAAGAGAGAGACCTTGACAGAGCGTCCTCCTGCAGGGCATTGCGCAAGAGCCTTGAGTACACAGAGCAAGGTCTGCTGCCTTGAGGAAAGTATGATTATTCCAAGTGAAAGCTCTCTGCACCATTTAGCAGATCAGGCTCTTCAGTCCATTTTTATGGCACTCCAAGAGGCTTATGGAAAAATACTGCTTCATCAGTGCTGCCCATCTGAAATATACCTCACTGAAAGATGTGTTTTACCCCCTGGCACGTCAAAGAGCTTCTAGAGACTCTTCGTATACTGAATGACAGATGCAAAACTGCCTATGTCACAACCTCACACAAGATCAGCATACAGATGAGCAGTTACATCAGAATTTTTTAGGGGCCCAAACACCTTGGCTTTCAGATTTCTTTGTATGATACTAAAGCAAGCAGCAAGCTGCCAACGTACACCTAACACTGGTTAGAGGTCACTGGCTGCTTACAAAAAGTCAGTCTGCCAAAAGTACGTAGTTGCATCCACCACGTTGCCACTACTGCTTTTTAGTATAGAAACACTTGCTTCCCAGGGCTTACTGTTTCTTCCTCTCACAATAGTGAGAAAGAGGGATGCTTACTCCATCTGTAGTCACAAAGCAGCGGCTAACATCAGGCTGGGGAGAAGCAGAGGGAACTGACCCCTCTCCTGGCAGTAAATGCTGCCTGCTTGTTCTAAGGAACAGAAGCAATGTAGAACCCCCTGCACAAACATCCCCTCAAGGGTCCCTTCAACCACCCACCTGCTGCCACCCGTCGCACATCGCTCACATAATCCAGAAAATGGTAGGGGGAGCCTGCAGGTCGGTGGGATGACAAGCCATGGCCAGAAAAATCCATTGCCACATAAAAGCAACCTGAAAGGGAGACAGTATCAGATGTGCAGCCCTGCAACACAGTAAGAACCATCCTCATGAGCCAGACATACCTCTGGGGAGCAGCGGAATGAGCTTGTCAAAGGTGTTGGCGTTGTCCAGCCAGCCGTGCAAGCACAGCACGGGGTAACCCTCCGAGGGTCCCCAGGCCTTGGCTGCCACATGGCCCCAGGGCACAGGGAACTTCAACTCTGAGAACATGCCCAAAATAGAGTGCTCGCAAGTAATGCCCCTGGAGAGCCACGTGCTCAGTGTAGGTCCCAGGGATCTTATTAATGGCCCAGAGCTCTGAAAAGAGTAATGCAAGTCTTTAGTAATTCACCAGCCTCCTGTGGTCTTAATTAGCAGCTTGCTGATTTATAGCTCCCCATTCAACATCCCAAGCTGCTGTCCCTGCCTGCCTGTCTGGGGAATCCTCCTCCCAGCATGCTCCTAGGAAGAAACAAGTTTTCCCTGTGCAGGAGGAGAAAGCCTCCTCTCTGTGTCTCTGCAGCAGCTGCAACCCAACGAGAAGGCACAGGAGATCTGGCAAGAGGGAACCACACAGAATTCCCCCAGCTAGCTGAAGTCAGCCTGGCACCTGTCCTGGACCAAAAAGACAATTTCGGGAATAAAGATGCTGCCTCTGGAACTAGACTGTTGCCACCTTCTCCTCTTTCACCTTGGTGCTTCTCCTCTTTCATACCACTACTCGGCACCTTCTAGAGAGCAGCTGGCTGTGCGCCACACAGCAGGTCACTGCTGCCACACACACCCCACCCCGCCCTGCCCCGTGCACCCCTCAGAGACAGGGACCCTGCATGGGATACGGGTCCACAACCCGGCAGGCACCTGCTCGACCTCAAACCTGTCTCACCACTGCCGATCTGCCTGGCAGTCACTCAGCTACATCTGACCCTTGCTCAACCCCAGGCTCCTGAGTGAACCACCCAGTAATACCCAGCCTCTGGGGATCTTCCAGGAATAGCCTGAATATCTCCACTTTACCCCAAAGCCCTTCTGACTGCCAGGGCCCCTCATCATGACTATCCCCGTCCCCAAGTCTCTCATGTCATATCCCCTTGCCAGTGACTTGTCTCAGTTCTCTGCTCCCTTAAACAGCTCCCTGACAGCCCACAGCAATTAAATCACTCTACAGCAAGTCCCTGCTGAGCCCATACCTCCGTAAGGTGTGAGGACAGAGGGGGTGGGCTGAGAGGTGAGGCTGCTGTCAAGGCCCTGAGAGCACTTACAGGCCCCAATGGTCCCAATCAGCCACACGTGGGCCTCCTCTACATCTTTCCCTCCTGCCCATGAGCCTATTTAAGCTCAGCCCAGGCCCAGCCCCAGCAATGCTGCAGGAGTGCCGGTCTTCAGCAGCAATGCCCTAGCCCCAGGACCTGTGGCCTTGCCTGCTGATCACCAGGCTGTGCCTGACCCCAGCTGCCCTCGCCAGGCCTGATCCTGACATCTGCGGGCTGATCCCAGGGATCACCGTAGACCTGCCCCTTCCTCACAGACCTGCCTTGCGACCTGGGCTCCTGGCAAAGCCTGATTGCCCTGCGTGGGCCCAGCGGGGCTCCGGCCCTGGGGTGCCTCCCCAGCTCCGGGGTGGGGGCCTCCCCAGGCGGGCAGGAAGGGCCGCTACATCCGCGCCTTCGCCTCAGGGCGCCCCGGGGCAGCTGGTCGCGGCCGCGGGGCAGGGCTGCCCGGGCGCCGACCCCTGCCC
>VYZV01013228.1:61264-73941 GCA_013401275.1 Pandion haliaetus
GGGCCTCCCTGGGAAACGGGGTGGTGGGCGGGTGGGGGCAGGACAGCGCGACCTCCCCTGCCTGGGAGCGTTTCCCGGTTCCCCACCGCTCCCGACCCTTGGCCCTACAGCAAGCGGCCACCCTGGCAAACACGCGACCCTCCACAGCACCCCTCCTACTCGCTTTTCTCCTGGCCTGGCTCTTCCCCCAGTCACAGCAACCCAGCCTGCCCCCTTCTCCAGACCCTGAAACCTCTTGCCTGAGCAAATAGGTGAAACCACGGCAGCCTCCACCTCCTCCAGCTGGTCCTGGAGCACTCCGGCTCCTGCAAGCTCTCCCCTGGGCGCCCGGGAGGAGCTGTGGGGAGGCAGCCAGTGCCTTGCGCAGAGCCCGTGTTTGGATGGGGCTCAGTAAGAATAACGAGCAGTTAATGATGTCCGAGGGTTCTGAAGCTGCCATCAGCCTGCTGGGCATGACAGGGACCTGCGAGGAGTCGCGATCGTGGAGGTACGGCTGCAGCCTTGACTACCTCCAGAAGACACATTACTGACAATGGAAACTGCCTGTACTGCAGCTACACAGCGTGAGATGTTTTAGCTGTGACACAGGAGCATCATATCCACATCAAACGGCCTCAGTGCTTGACACCAATGCTGAACTTCTGTCGCTCTCTGATAAACTCTTCTGAACTCAACGCTTGCTGGAATCACGTTGCTCCAGGGACGAGAGTCACTCTCCCGTACTGTAACCCATTGCAGTGAACTGACTCTACTGCCGAGCCAAGCTGCAGCAGGTAAACAGCAGACAGCATTGCCTTAGATGCTCCACTCCTCTTCTGCAAAAAAAGACCCCTCTCAGCTGGAGAGGTTTCTGTAGTTTTCCTCATTAGTTGCCCAGAAAGGGGGTGGCTGCATAGACCAGGCCTGCTACAAGGAGGTCAATACCCGAGTATGGCTGTGGCTACTTCTTGCTGGTGCTTTGCTTTCCCTCCAGCAGTCAGAATCTACCAGGCCTAATGCAGACCACAACCATTCTCCTTCAGTCAAGGACTCTGCAATCAAACGAAACAAAGTCAAACCACGCTGTAAGCAGTGGGACGCCTTGCTGGAACAGTTGGGGAGAGCAGAATTAATGTCTGTTCTTAGGGAGTCATTTTTACATTGGTGATTGAAAACTCTCTGCTCAGTTCAGCACATCAGTCTCCTAAATTACACAATGTGTTTTCAGAACAGCCTGCAAAGCTTGAAAGAAACCAGCGTAGAAGCCCACAGCCCTGTTTCTCCTGCCTAGCTCAAACTCATCCTGGCAAAATAGGCTCTGCACCACAGCAGTTGAAAGGTAACCTTGGGGACGCATCACTGAGAAGAAATAGAGCTATGCAGCTCACAGCCTCCCCTCCAGGTGAGCCATTAGAAAGGAAACAAGAACATGAATTGTTATGGGTTTGGAAAGTCCAGTGCATTGCTTTTTCTTAGGCCTTCATGGACAAGGAGCAGGAAAGCAGACCACAAGTGTTGGGGAGCCACAGGGAGGGAGAGAGAGCACAGTACCACCTACAGCTTCTTTCCTACAACTGTCAGAGGTGGGCGTCTGATTACAAAAGGTAAAAAGCAAGAGACAACTTGGCAGAACAGATTTGTAATATGCACTCAATAATCAATCACTGCTGCTGCTGCTGTTATGGAAGGCAGGGCCTTCCTGTGAATTGCTGGGATTTCTTCACGACAAGCCACCAGAAAGCAGTGTAATCGTTAGGTGGTGGCTGCTAGGCTTGTGGTTCTTCTGTGTATGGCATGGCTCTTGAGGAAGAGGACCCTCTGTCAGGAGCCAGAGTGATGTGGATCCTTTGCACAAACCTCTGTGGTTGGTGGGACAACAGGCCATGGCCAGGAAAATCCATTGCCACTTAACTGTGATGTGAAAAGGAGAGAGAATCAGGCATGCAGACCTGAAGCATGACACAGAGCCTTTCCTCGTGAGCCAGACCCATTTCTGGGGAACAGTGCAAGGAGCCCATCGAAGGTGGCAGCATTGTCCAGCCAGCCATGCAAGCACAGCACAGGATATCACCTTTATGGCCCCCAGGCCTTGGCTGCTGGCTGCCCACATGTGCCTGGGCCATGGGGAACTTCACCTCCAAGAACTTGTACCCACAAGCAACATCCTCTTGAGTGCTACACGCCGAGAGCTGGTCCTAGGGAGCATGTTAACAGCCAAGAGCTCTGGATAGAGCTTGCAGGTAGGTGGTAGTTACCAAAGTTGTTTATCTGGAAGCCCTGACCTCTCTACCTAATACCAGGTTTTGGGCACAAGCCTTGTTTGGGTTAACCCTGGGATCCTGGTGCGAATGCTCTCCCTGGTGGTATGCGCATCACCACTCACAGGGATTGGACCTTCTCCCCCACCACCTCAGGCCCTCTCCCCCACTCCAGCAGCCAGTAGGATCTGGGCTCTCTTTGCTTTGAGTCACAGAGATGACCTCTGGGGCTTAGGTGAGAATGATGCGTTCTCTAGTGAATTCGGACTCCTGTGACCTGCATCCCTGGTCACTTCTGGTAGGAGGCTCCATCAGCAGGCACCTCATGGGAAAGGAAAAATTCCTCGCAGAAATCATCAGTGATAGGTGATGTGGGATAGAGCTCCAAGTGGAGAAGGTTGCACTGGGATACAGCCCTGGACCCTCCCTCAGCAGCAGGACTGTCATCCCATTAGCCAAAGCCAGATTGTTGACATCTCCTCGGGTCTCTCATGTCCTCTCTAGCAATGCTACTTACCCCTCTGAAAGAGCAGGCCAGCATCTTACAAGACTGCATATCTCCTCCCACACCGCCTGGCCAACGACACCCCAGGAGGAGGGTCCTATGCAGGATGCATGGCAAAATTTGGATGGCTCACAGAATTCATTTTGCTGCATCTGCATCTGAGAAGTGCTGCAGGCTACTTCAGTGGAATTGCTGCCTGTGGAGGACCAAATTAAACCTGGAAAATGCTGGGGTGTTGACTGGGCTGCAGTGGGCTGGTGGTAAGAAAGGCTGGTTTTGCATAAAGCACTGGGAGTTAGAGATATCCCATGTGCTCAGCAAAAGATAATTTAACCTCTGTGTCCCTGCAAAGGAGGAGGAGATCTGCAAGGGTGAACATTGGGACATGCAAAGCTGTTATGCTCCACTGACTTGGAACAGCATTTATCAGCTTGTGCTAGACTCAGGTCTGGTGAGGAAACTTTTAAGTACAGCAGATTGATTGCCGCCAAGGGACAAATTCCCCATAGCTGGTTGGATTCAAGCACTGAAGTACTGACATATTGATCTATTTATGGTGATTTATTAGTAATAGCCCTGTACCCCAAACTCTCTTATGCAGTTATACAAGTAAAAAAGCATGCTATTGCTAGATTCACTGATTTCTTTCAGAGGATATCTAGAGGATATTCCTCTCTATAAAGCCTACATTGTGAGCATATGCTGCAATCTATAGTGGACAGAAAAATAAAAGTGATCACAGGGCAGCATGTATCCTGTAACCAGCCCCAGCATGCTGGCTCCCAGGCTTTGGGTTTGTGGGCAGCAGGCAGGTGTGGGGTGCCAGCGGGGCCTGCAGACCAGTTCTTCCTCTGGGACAAGGACCGGCTCCTTCCCTGCTCCAGCAGCCCAGAGCAGGGGAAGGATCCCTGCAAGGAGAGGAGGAAGTCTGGTGAGTGCAGAGCTGTTGGTGTTGGGGGCGGGCACTGCTTGGGCAGCCCACAGTGGGGTCAGTGGAAGCAGAGAGGCACTTAATGACCACAGGGTAGCCCTCACCTCTGCAGTGCTTAGATCCCTAATGGGTCTTCTGCCCTTGGTCACGCAAACTGCTTGATGTCCCCCTGTCTGAGGAAAGCTGCCTTCTCATCCCTGCCCTCTGCACAAGGCTGTGGAGGTGAGGACCTTATCCCCTGATTTCACTTGTTGTGGAAGGAGAACAGGACTTACGAAAAGGAAGGGGCTCGATGAGGGGCTGAACCACAGATCAGATCTGCACCCTGCGGATATTTCCCAGTGGACATCTCCCTCCCTTGAGCCCCATCCACAAACCTTGCTTGCCTTGGAGATGGTCCCAGGGAGTCACAGGGGTTTAAATGAGCTGCCCACGTGGGAAGAGTTGATGTAGGATATGAACGTCCTGCCATCCCCAGGCTCTGCTCGACAGCAGCAGACCCATCCAGGTACCTCGTGTGGTATACTTTTCCTTTGGTTTTCCTTAATTTCATGTTGAATTTCACTGATGTGAATGAGTTTCTGATGACTGAAATAGCCGCTGGCGTATTAAGCTCCAAAAATGTTGTGATGGCTTAAGCTGGTTTCTCTCCCCTTGCTCCAAGCACGTGCCTGTTGCGCTCCTTATCCCAGAGCTCTCCAGCCCTGCAGAAGGGCACAGATAGATGCTGGCTCTTTACCCACCACAGTCTGGGGCCAGTGTAGTGGTTTAAATGGAAATCTCTGTTTAAGTTAATAAGCCAAGCTATGAGTGGTTGAAAAAGTGGTGTGCATCTGCTCCAGGGATTAACCTGCAGCAGAATTTGGATAGTCGGGCTGCTGGAGTGTTAAATCATCCCCACGTGAACCACTGCCGTTCAGCTAGAAGCAGCCCCAGGCACACACCGTGCATCAGCTCCAAGTGGTGCACATTTGTATCACTTTATTTGCAACTAATGAAATAGCTAGAAACATTTATTGCACATAAATTATATATGAGCACCCATCATACAAATAAACTCTTTCCTGTCTCAGCTTTCCATTTCCTCCTTAATCAGAAAGTCATTTATATCAGGGACACATTCAGGAGTCTCTGTTTGTTCCCATCCCCTGGGCCTGTTTTGGTTAACTAGGGAGGCGATCTGCTCTCCAGGTCTCTACAAAACCCATACATGCCTTTAGAGTAAGTACCTATTTTAATGTGTGAAGCGCAGGGGAAGGAGAGGAGTTTCTCTCCAGCTCTTGTCTAGACTTCACCTTCCTTCACTTGGAAAATCTGGCAGATTCCCCATAGGCTGAGACAATATAATAGCAAAAACCAGAAGTAATCTGACACTTGTAATTACAGGCCTACCAGCTCCTTATTGACCTCAGACAGAATAAGGAAATAGCACATACAAGGATCATTTAAAAACAAGGGAAGAGTTCTAGTTAATGCTAAGTCTCACATGTTTATGGAAAAGAATCCATAAAACTGCTTGGTAACTTTTGGAGATTCAAGTTATAGGTTTGCGTCATGGATTTGGCTGATAAATGAAAAAGCTGTTGACGTAATAGGGCTCCAGCAAGGAATTTGATACAGTCTTACACTGTGTTTTGATTTTTAGAAAACTGGAATGATACCAAATTAACAAGTTTTGTAGTAATTGGATCGAAAATTGACTAGCTAGCACGTGTCAAAATGTTAAAAGTTGGTACAAGCACATAATGTGTTTTTGAAACAGCCCAATGGTGAGTTACTTAACCCAGGCCACACTTCTGGTGTGGCAGCTCTGTCTGTGGAAGAAGTGAAGCTGGCAAAGTCTTGACTCATGGTGTAGGAGCAGCTGAATGTGAGCTCCCAGTGCAACACTGCAGTCAGAAAAGCTAATTCCATCCTCAGATGTATAAGGAGGGAATGCGGAGCAGGTGTAATGAGATTAAATTGCAGGAGATTATATTGTACCTGCAAATTTAATGGATGTGATTACTGGTGTGAAGGAATTCCCAGTTTTGACATCTACAATTCAAGGAGGAAGTTTACAAGTTGGAGAGGCTTCCTGCAAGAGCTCTAAGGCCTGTTAAGGGGTTGGAAGACATGGGGGAGGAACACTTAGGACTGATATGATCAAAGCCTAAGCATATCTGTGTAGGTTTAAATTTTTGCTCCTCTAATTGCTGCTCTGCCTAACAATGGTACAAGAAAAAACAGTCTAGAGATGAGGTATACATTTTATAATGGAGAAAGTAATTAAATACTTGAGCAGTTTACTTAGAGTGGTGGCAGCTTCCCAACCATTGGCAGTTTTTAAATTGAGATGGGATGTTTAACAAAACAATGATTAATGTGACAGAGTCCTTTGTCTTGTGATAATCTGGAAAGCAGAGCAGTCTGGAAATTAGTCTAGTGCAACAGACACCGCTGTCAGTTGGTACCAGCCTGCAACGCTTCTGCTACAACTGCTCCCAAAATTACAGCCTGTAGCTATACTCCTTCTTGCCTTCTGTGTTGTTTTTCTTCATGCAGAGGTTCAGCTTCCTCAGCTGAGGAAGCCCCTGCTTCTAGGTCCAGCAATGACTTAGGACCTTTCTGCTGTGGGGTCGTGTCTTGGATCGCTCCTGCGCTCCTTCGGGGTGGCCTCTTGTGGCTGTTTTTGTTTGCTTTGGGGAAAACCCCGAAGCAGGTGGGCATAGGTCAGAACTCAGTGCCTGTCTCCTCTGAGTGGGGTTCAGCATCACCTCCCATCGCAGCATGGCGGAACAAATCTGGGGAAGCATGAGTAAGGCTGAGGCTACATCTTCCAGGTGGAAAAAGATTCTGAGCGGAGGGCTCCAGGCAAGGTCCACCACTTTTGCACAGCACTCCAGGAGCACGTCCTGAAAATATGGGATAACAGGAAGAAGCAATAGGCCTTAGGGACACAGTGAAATCCTTAGCTGAGCGTCATGGTTCAACCCCAGCCGGCAACTAAGCACCATACAGCTGCTCGCTCACTCCCCCACTCCCAGCAGGATGGGGGAGAGAATTGGGAGAAAAAAAAAAGTAAAAGCAGGAAAACTTGTGGCTTGAGATAGACAGTTTAATAGCTAAAGCAAAAGCTGCATGCGCAAGCAAAGCAAAACAAGGAATTCACCACTTCCCACGGGCAGGCAGGTGTTCAGCCATCTCCAGGAAAGCAGCGTTACAGCTCCTCTAACGGTGACTTGGGAAGACAAACGCCATCACTCCGAGCATTCCCCCCCTTCCTTCTTCTTCCCCCAGTTTTGTATGCTGAGCATGACATCGTATGGTCTGGAATATCCCTTGGGTCAGCTGTGTACCCTCCCGACTCCTTGTGCACCCCCAGCCTACTCACTGGTGGGGCTGTGAGGAGCAGAACAGCCCTTGACTCTGTGAGCACTGCTCAGCAATAACGAAAACATCCCTGTGTTATCAACACTGTTTTCAGTACAAATCCAAAACAGAGTCCCATACCAGCTACTATGAAGAAAACTAACTCTATCCCAGCCAAAACCAGCACACTGAGCTGCTCCCTCCATGTCTGGTGGGCAGCAATGTTAGGAGGAGTTAGCTGAGGTGGTCACAGATTTATGGGGCCACAGAGCCCCAGGGAGCTCACACCTGAGTCCATTGGTGTCGTGGCCTAGTGCCTCATTTCCCCTGTCTCAGGTCGTCCTCTGTTACTGCTCTAGGGTGTTTGACATATAGGCCAGATTCAGAGGCGAGGGAGCAGTTTGCTGTACAGTTATAAAAGGCTGTTTGTTTTCTCTGCAGCTGCTTAAATCTGACCTAAGTCTCTTCCAGGCTGTGCAGCCTGCTGCTTTCTTTGAAAACCTAGAAGGTCACTGACTGCTGGGTCTTCCTCCCTCAAATGAACCAGGGGGCATATGCACAGTCATAACTGCACTGGCAACGTGTGAGCACTGCCCTCCCTTTTTTCCCCTCCTCTGCTTTTGGAGTTTGGCAATAATAAACATACAAGGAGCTGCTAGACTTGTGTCCTCACAGAAGTCACTGCATATTATTAAAACCTGAAGCAAAAGATTTTGTACACTTTAATCTCAGCCTTTTGGGCCTATGTGATTGAAGGGAAAGGAGCTGGTTGTGCCACCCTGCCCTGCTTTGCACAGGGAAGCCCCTTCCTTGAAACAGCAGCCTGAACAGCCACCAGCAAAGCATCCCACAGTCCCACTGGGCTGCCTTTGCTCAGCACTGCAGCCGCTGCTCACTGCAGCTCAGCTCTGGGCTGTTGCACCCGGTAGCAGCCACCCTGCGAAGCCTAGCCTCCTGATGGCAACCGCTGTGCCCGGGCTCAGCAGCGCAGCGGCTTGCTCGGCTTCCCAGCTTCCCCTCCTGACCTTGCTGCCTGCAGGCACGTTGTGTTGCACGTTGCCCGTCGCCTGTCGGTGCTGGGAGAATGGGCCTATTGCCCATTCCCCACTGCTTTGCGAGCCTTAGGCCCAGTCAAGAAGCGTGCAGGAGCCCCTCGTGAGGCTGGCAGAGCAGGCTGAAGCACACGAGTACAGTGCCCGCTGCGGCTGTGGGGAAAGCCAGAACGGCAGAGGGTGTTGCAGACTGGAATGAAGGCGCATCGGCAGTAGTGTGCGGGGTGCCCATTGCACGGCTGGCAATGGCTCCCCATCCTCGAGCCCTCCACAATGTGCAGCGTTGCTCAGTACAGGAGCGCACCAGCTCCGTGCCAGAGGTGGAGCCTGCAAGCATCAGTGCGCAGCTCCCCGCAGCTGTGCTAGGTCACTCTGTTCTGGGCAGCCCCCGTACCTTCGCTTTCCTGGAAAGCAGTTTCTCTTCGTTACTGAGAAGAGCCCTGCTCTGGGAAGGGAAGGAGGGGCCTGGCCACCACTTCATGCGAAGGGGCCACTACTTGTGCTAATTTTTCTCACAAGCGTTGAACTAATACACCCTCCGTTAGCTCTAAACCACAGAAAGGTTTTTTTGTTTGTTTGTTTGCTTTTTCGGGGGGGAGCAGAAGAAGGAGGTCAGGGTATTTTTGTGTGTTGGTTTTGTCCTCCTGGCTTTCTCTTTTTGTGGTGCTGTTTGGGTTTTTTTAATTCTTCTTAATGCTTTGCTGTTAGCATCCTAAAAGGAGGCTTTTAGAAAGTTATGAGAGAGACCACGTAGAAAGGGGAGGAAGGGTCAAAAGGGAAAAACCACCTAAGACTGTATGCAGTCAAAGGTTGTACATTTTGTACTGTTTGCAGGCTGGACTGGCAGGATATCAGAAGATAGTGGCATTAATTTCCTACCCACCCTCCAAGCATCCTTTCATCCTCCTCTCTATACAAAATCTCATGCACTGCCTGTGTCACCTCTCATGCCAGGGTACCAGGGCCTGCCCCATGCTTTCTTCTCTCCCCTTCCTTCCCATTTGACCACCTGGCAGGAACCCCTCAGGTTATGTCTGAGCCTCTTGGATCACTCATCACCAGGGCAGTTTCATCTCCTACTCACATCCCATCCACAAAGCCAGTGTGCATACCAGTGGGTGACAGTACATTTGGTACTGGCTGGGGGCCCAGTAAGGCACTGAGCCCCTAAATAATCAGGCACTCATCATCTGGAGATGATGCTCCAGCCCCAGCTGAGCTTCCATTCACAGGTTTGCTGACTGAAGGGCAAAGCAGTACTGACATATCTAATGTGTTCACCCATCTTCCCACCCCTGTGCCCTCTGTGTTCTTCTCCTTTCAGTTCTCTGTACCTCTCTTCCTTTCTTCTGCAGATTTTCAGTGCTTCATTCTCTCCACCTCAGTTCTTTCCCTCATCACATTACCCTCTCCCTTCCTCTGGGGCAGTAGCATGCTTTTTGCTTTCCCAGAAAACCATCTTTATTCAGCAGTTTGCAGTGACCTGCTGACCCAAACTAGCCAGAGGGATATTCCATGCCATAGAACATCGTGCTGAGTCTATAAATTGGGGGGGAGTTGGCTGGGAGGGGCAGAGTTGGCTGCTGGGGCATTGGTCAGCGAGTGGTGAGCAACCGCATTGTACATCCCTTGTATTTTTGGGGGGTTTATTTTTATCTTTTTTTTGTTGTTATATTCCTTTTCTTTACTGTTGTTATTATTATGTTTTATTTTACTTCAGTTATTAAACCATTCTTAACTCAACCCATGAGGTATAGGTTTTTTGGGTTTTTTTTTCAGTTCTCCTCCCCATCCTACTGGGAGGGGGGAGGAGTGAGTGAGGAGCTGCGCGATGCTTAGTTGCTGGCTGGGGTTAAACCATGACACCTGCCCCAAAATACCTTTCTTCTTCCCACACCTCCCAAAGTGACAGGGGTAAATAGGCAGCTTGTGGCTCTTTCTACTTCGTGCAGGCTGTAAGGAATCTGCATGCTGAGAAGGAGCTGTTAGGGTGTTACTGGCTCTTAGGCTGTTGGATATCAACATCTTTGAGCTTACCAAAGACTTGGGGGTTTCTTAAGAACAAGCAGAGAAATGCCACAAAGCAGAACTATGATCCAAAGGTAGAATGAACTCAGACCTACTGCCCTCAGCAGCTGGACTTCAGACAAAACTCTCTGGAAATGGTTCATTCCATCAGCAGGTCTATCAATTAATGCTTTCATGTTTAATGTTTATTAAAGTTTTAGTATCAGGGAGAGTGAGGGTATATGTATCCTCATATATACGTTCCTTAGACAGAAGAAAAAATGAGGGGTAGGATAGAACTTGTAAATCGTAAGAACAAATCCTGGCCTCTTCTCAGGAACTATTCCTCTCCGCGATATCATCAATATCCTGGGCATGTCAGAAACCCAGTCTTTAAGATGGATCCAGCTTTCTCCAGAGGCGCACCAGTGGGCAGCATTCAAAGCGAGTTGCTCACAGCAGGACCATTAGCCTGCCTGCATCCTCACTGTCATTACAGAGAGACTTTCAAGCAGGTATCTGTACGCTGAAAGCGGTTGGGGAAAAAAAAAGCATCAATCCAGTGGTGAGAGTGCAGGGAACCTCTTGGTTCTAGGGAATTTACTTGTATTCTTTTTTTCTTAAGAATACTCACTTAAAGGCAGGATTTGTTTTTCACCTTTAACACAACCAGGCTTGGTTTCAGGCTAGCAGGGAAGAAAGGCAGTACTAGCGAAGCCAGTGCTTGAGCATGGTTTGGTTGCCGTCTCCTCCTTTGTATCATAGGCCACAAAGCTACTTCAGCATCCTTGTGTTTTCCGCCTGTAACAAAGCCACCTCAGAGGTACCTTGACCCTGAACACGTTTTGGGCCCTGCAAGTCAAGTCTGAGCTTTAGAAAATTGTGGTCAATGGTGCCATTGTGACGTGCCTCACCAGCTTTTATTGCTGAAGAGGATTGCTGCAATACGCTTCAGCTGTAACTGCTGCGAGGTCATGGTTTCAAGTGGATGAGCGACAGAAGAGTGAGACCTGCCAACAGTCTCTGGGTGGTGAGGCTGGTTGTTACTTTTTGCAGGCAAAGAGGAAGAGTAAAAGGCAGAATTAGACTAGTCCATTTAATGTTAAGGCAAGGTGGCTGGTAGAGCCTATGAAGTCACCCAATAGATGCTATAAATATCCACAGAGGGCAACGGACTCCTTACTAGGCAACTGTGAAACAAACCATGGGATATTTTTCAAGCTGCCGTCCAAAAATACAAAGAAAAGTGTGACAAGCCTACTTAAAAACCAAAAATGGAACAGATGAGCACTTGGTCTCTGCTGTGATTTAGGGCTCCAGTGGCAGGTCCTCCCACTGAAGCCTCCCTGAAAAAGAATGAAGCGCTTTGCCTAGAGTCTTATGGAAGTTCAGAAATTGTTCTGTGGTCAGCAACATCTTCATGCTTGGTTGAAAGAAAAAACAAGGACTGATGTCTCAATACTGAGTGGAACTTCTGGCAAGGCTGCAGATCAGATTCAGTGGTGTGTTTCTGACTGCTTCGTGCTCCCTAGCAATGCAAAGCAGCTGTAAAGCTTTTTTAGTCAGCTGCTCAAGCCGGAGTTACAGCTGCTTTGCATCACCAGACTGGAGCAGAGCAGCCAGAGCTTGTCTGCATTGGTGTTTGCATACAGCTTTTTCAACAGGGCAATTCACCTGGTATGCATGCACCAGGGAATGCATGCAGCACTCTCGGTGGGATCTGGAGAAAGTATATAGGTGAATGAGAACGCCGATAGTCCAATCAAGTCATAGCCTAATTGCAGGCTAGGCCTTTAACAACTGTGGGGTTTGTACTGAATTCCAAAGTTTATATTTTCTCCTGTTTCAAATATTCTCTTTGAGCAGTAACATACTTACGGTAAGCACCCGTGTGGTGTGTTACTTGTATTTTATGTCACAAAATTTCTGCGCGTTTTCCCATTTTTTCCCGTGATTTCCAGTATTTTCATTTAACCCCCCAGGGCAACAGTGTGCGTTTTTAGGCACGCTCTTCAAGTGCATGTTATGCTGCCGCACATGCTGCACTGCCACGGTGCCCGGTGCCCTTCTGGGGGCTCCTGAGGTACCGGAGGGGAGCTGGGAGAACTCTGGCAGTGAAGGCGAAGGCCGAGACAGCCTTCCCTTTTGCCGTTGGCGTAAAGGGCCCCCGTTTGCTGGCTCTGCTGCCCCGGGCCTGAGCACAGAACCCCGCCCCGGTGTTTCACAGCCCTGCTACACCGGCCCTGGGCACAGCCCTAGCCCTCCCCGGGGCTTGCGGGCTCCGATGCCCCAGGCCAGTGCTGGAGGGCAGCAGACGGGAACTGGGAGGAGGGCCAGAGCCCTGGTCCCCCGCTGCCGCCGTCGGGGCACGCCGCCGCCTCCGCAGGGCGACGCGTGGTCCTGGCGGGTCCCGGGGGGCGGTGGATGCGGTGGATGCTGCGGGGCCGTGCCGGTGGGGTTCCGCTGCCGGTGTGCAGCTGAGGGGCTTTCACAGCCACGGGTTTTTTTTTCCCTTTTTCTCTCTCTCCCCCCCACCCTCGCCAACTTTTCCTTTCAAAAAACCCAAACTTTTTTCTTCTTTACTTCCCCCCCCC
>VYZV01013228.1:74331-94498 GCA_013401275.1 Pandion haliaetus
GGTGTTGTCTGTCTGTCTGTCTCCTCCGGTCCCCGCTTGGCTTCTTACAAGCTCGGGAGTCGGGACGTGCGGCCCCCCGCTGCTTTGGGGCTGTTGCTGGCTGGGGAAAAGGGAGCGTGCTGGGGCTTGGGGTGCCTTCCCCGGGGGGGTCAGGGGTGGATTTGGGGTGCTGGCGACTCGCTGCCTGCCCTGAAGGGAGCCATGTGCCGTGCTGGGGTGGCGGTGGGGTGCTCGGAGCAGCCTGGGGGGCTCTGTGGGGCTTGGGGCTTGTCCTGCCGTCAAGGTGTTCTCCACAGCATCGCGGCAGGGAGATGCTTGTTTTAAAGTGAAACCTGTAAGTTATGTAATGTCTCAAGTGGGTCTGTAGGGAAGCAGCTGCGCGGGTCTGGGGAGCGGGTAACTTGCTCTTCATGCCACTTCTGTCCTTTCGCATAAACCACTAGAGAAGTGGTGCGCAGAGCGTTTCGCTTAGTCTTAGCTGCCTGCCAGAATTGAAGGCGTTACAGGGAAACGGGGTAACCGTGAAGCAGGAGCGTATGTGCCCGTTGGGGTTGCCCTTGAAAGGCAGAAGCACTCGCCGTCCTCCAGACCTGACACAGTCAGAACACAGCCTCACACCTGCCTTTTCTCAGAAGATCAGTGCTGCACGCCCATGAAAAGCCTCGTCGGCAAAGGTTATCGCTAAAACCTCCTCCTTTATGCAATCTGAGTCATGGTGCTCGCAGCCATGTAGGATCAGCTACTCACTTTTTCCCACAAACACACACACTCTTACTGAGAATTTTGGAATAGTTACCACCTAAAACCTCAGCTCGTGTTCCTCGTAGGATCTTATTTTTTTCCTTCTTTTTTAAATTTACTTTAAGTGTGTATTCCTTCCTGCTCAATAGAGGCTTGGAAACAGGATCTGGATGAACCCCAGAGGTAACTGAGAGGAACTCTTAAGAATGTCAAATTAATGTCCCTGATTTTTTTTCTTCCCCTGCATGGGTGAAGAAGGGGGATGTGGCTTGACCATTGTTCTGGAAAGTTGAGGGTAAGGAGTATTGTTAGCAAGCTGCTATTTAGGACTATGTGGTCCAGACAGTGCTGTTTGCTAGTTCTAGTCCTTGCAGCTCTCAGAGAACTTAAATGAAAAACCCAGTCACATGTTGACCGTGCTCAGCTCTGTAAAATGGGGTGGGTTCAGAAATCACTACTTTCGTCATGTTTAATTCTCTATTGACTGTGCCCTTAAGAGGATATGCAGGCATATCTTCTTTCTCCAAACAATTGTGACTGCAGTTCAGATGCTGCGTGAACGTCAAATAGCCCATTCAGTCACAGCGGGGCTGTGGTCATGTGCTTAAAAATTATGCACATGCACAGAAGTTTGTGGGACTGAGGCTCTATTATCACATAATGTTGGTCTTGGTTGAATCAAGTTACGATGAGATGTGGCCAGTCGCTGCAGATGAAGCCAAACTTTGTTTCTGTGTTCGTTAGCGATTCTGCTGGGTATGTGATTTAAAAAGTAGTTGTTGAAGTATGGATTCTTGTCCCCTCCAGAGTGGAAGGCTCTTGGGCACAAACCCATGGGGTTACTGGGGTGCCAACCTCCCACACAGGTTCCCATCTTTTCTTGAGCTAGATTGGGATCTGGGCCTTTTTTTATTTCTGTGCTCCTTGTTATCATTCAGTATGTCATATGTCCTTCAATAACTTGGCTTGCTTATCATTTACTTAAACGTAGTGGGGTTGAGAGGCAGCACGAGGCTTTTGTTTAAGATTGCATTGGAAGGCACAGGTAAACTGTACTGGGGTCCCAAAAAGCAGGCGTAGAGGAGCACCAGGGAAAGGCTGAGCTTCTGCAAATCCTCCCAGGTGTGTGCCCCTGCAGTGCCTGCTCAGAGGGCCAAATTCAGTTTCCAGGTGACAGCTTCAAATGTGTAGCCAGTACTGCTTACCCTCAATCCAACTGGGATTTCTGTGAAGTTGGTGTTCGTTTTGTGCAAGGATAGAGCTGGAGTTGGGTGGTGTAAATTCTTGGTTGCTGTCACTAATGCTGTAGTTGCATTGCTGAGAAACAAAGGAGAAAACGTGCCTTTGGAGCTATGTTTCTTCCGTTGCTCCTCTTTCTCTCCATCCCCACTGGGGTTTTGCTCTTTCCTCCAAGTCTTTCCCTGCAGCTTCTCGCCACCCCCATTTCCCCCTGCCACCCACAGGCTTCTCTCTCCTGGTTTCTCCTTAGTTTGGTCAGCAATAAACAGATAGTGCCAATACTTAAATATGACATCATTTGGATCGGGTTGACACTGTGGTTAGATTAATAAAAGCTGCGGGGAGGTGGCATGTTCCTGAGCCATTATTCCATGCTGCTGCAGACCTCAGCTAGCAGTACTTTGTGAAAGCTCACAAGCTGGGAGAGGTGGGCACCTGCATCTCTTTCTGTAAATGAAAATGTGGATGGTACAAGAGCTGAGTCTGCCATAGGGGCATCATCTTTTTACAGAGTAAAGGTATTAAGTGTGTGTGTCATACACTTACTTAATGCAACTAAAGGCTACGTTAATTAGATCCTTGATTACATGTAAGTAGAGGCAGAAGGCAGGCATGATATCAACTTACCCTCTTCTATCCTGTCAATCTACTTTGCTACTGCCTGCTCTTCTGGTTTGCATTTGTGCATATCCTGCAGCCTTCTGCCTCAGTAAAGCATTTAGTAGCTCACCATTTTGCTGAAATCGGCCTCGGACCCTTAAAAAAAAAAGAAAAAGCGCAGTGGTGTTTGATGTAGCAGGATTTGGTGGCTTTGTGTTGGTGAGTGGTCAGAATGACTCGAGTAAAATGCATTTCTCCCCACCTTGACCAAGTGTAAGATTTCAAGTTAAGATTTAGAAGTGAGAGGTATAGAAAGTCCTACTTTTTAAACTTCTGGGAATCTCTGCTTCTGTTTGATAGGTATTTAATAGTATAAAAATGTTAATGCAGCTTTAGTAAAATCACTAAATGCTGGTTTTGTGTTGTCTTTGGAGACTTTAGAGCTGCCCCCTTATTTTTGTCCTCTTCAGTGGAGAAATGAAAAGGCCTGTGTGCACTTCACAGGAAATGAGTGTCTGATACAGGCTTGCAGGCTGCACATTTCCAAGAACTGCTCTCAAGGTATTTTGATAATGCACATTCTCTCTGCCTTCTCCCTTCCTGCTCCCCATGCGCTTCTGTGCCTCTGCTTGTTCTCAAACACATGCAAAGGACGGAGGGAAGAATTGAACACTGCCAGTATTAAGTTTGCAGATAGGCTGCTTTAGCTTTACATCAGCTCTCTTTGGGAACTGTGGCTGGCAAAATTGGGTTGTCAACATTCAGTTCCCTTTGTTTAAGCAGAGGGTTTTTGTCCTCCCCCTCATCCCCTGCAAACACTGAAGAAAAACTTTGACTTCAGATTGTGACATGTCCAACGGAGGTTTTTGTGTGTGTGTGTGATTCTGCAGTTCAGAAACAGTTTGGGTCTACTTTCACACTTCCTCGGTAGCAAAGTTTATTTGGAAAATTAGGCTAAGGCTGTCAGGGAAGAAAATAAGTGTGACTGTTAGCAGTTGGAAAATGTCAAAGATCTCCATTCCTGTTCCTGCAGTCTGAACTGCGTAGCTGGGCTTTTGTGTGGCTTGCCGAAGGTGCCTTGCTTAAAGCTGAGGGGGGTTTGGCATAGGTTTGCTTGGGTCGACACGCTCATGGTGATGTGCACAGATGCCTGCAGGAATGGTTTGACTACGCTTTTTGACAGACTGGCAATGTTTTTCTTAATCTATGTTGTTATTCATGCATATTTGAGTTCTTCCTTGTTTTCTGGTGAGAAATTTTGGGATGTGGAGGGAGGGAAGCTGGAGCTGGAGAAACATTCTCCAATCCCTCCTGCTAGAAGTTACGTTTATCCTCCGAGGCCCGGCTAAGTGACACAGTGGACCAAGAGCCCCACTGAAAGCGATGCTGAGGCAGAGGGAATGTTTCTTTCTAACCTCGTTGCCCCAGACGTTTCTGATTCAGAGCTACTTTAGCAGTAATCACTGAAATGGCCCATTTCTGTGGTATGTACACCAGTATTCAAGTCAGCAGATAAAAGCAGGAGGTGCTGTTCTTTTTAGTCATTTAAAGAATGAGGAAAGGCTGAGCTGCTTTAACTACACTGCAGCAGGTCCATAGTTGTTTCCTTGTAGTGACTTCTTCAGTTTTGCACTACTTGTGCTGGGCTCCCCTTAGTCTTACGTAAAGCTTGAATGGTTAAGAGGTGGCTTAAAAAGGTGATGCTAAAAAACCCCCCATCCTTTGCTGCTGGATCCCTCCGCCTAAGGTCTGCTAAAGCATAGGGTGGTGAGTACTTTACAGAGACAAAGCGGGGACATTAGAGAAAGAGAAATGAGACTCCTCAGATCAACTCTCTCACTTTCCCCAGCAGCAGTATTTTAATGTCTGTGTGATTGGAGTTTTTCCTTTTATGAGTTTTAAAATTAGTTACTTTTCAATCTCGGTCACCTTTGAACTTCCTCTCTTCTAGTTTTATGAAAGAGCATAAAAAGAAAAGCCTGATTGTACTGTATCTTTCGCTTGCATCCCCTTGTATCTATCTGCTCTCTAAACTGAGCATGAAGTTTCTCTGGTCTCTCTCTGCCTGAGCACTTACATGTGACTTCTTAGCACCCATCTTTAGGCCCATCCCCTTTGTTTTTAGTTAAGGTGACTGGAACTGAATATATTATCTCAGGTGGTGACATTACTGTTACATTCCCACCCATCCATTTTGCAACCTCACGTTCGTGTTTACTTCTTGGTTTTTAATGACTGCTTTTGTATTCGGAGCTAGAGCTTTCCTTAACAAACTCTCAGCACGGTTACTCTGCTCGTTCATCAGCTGTGCCACTTAATTTATTGCTCTTCAAAATACAGACCCAGTTTGTTTGCCTACAAGTCTGTGTCCACTTGCATCTGTCAGGAGAGAGTCTTGCCTGACCTGCTGGTGCTTGCCAGCCTGCTGAATTTTGAGTGACCTTTCTGACTTCTCTGGCCTGCAGAGAGTGAAGTGATTTTGCCACTGGTTGCCCCTGGGAAGGTGATGCAGGGCTAGCTGCTTTTCCAGCTGGCTGCCTAGATTTAAGTACCATGAGGCTGGAAGCTGCCTGCTGGGGGGCAAGGTTAAACCTCTCATGTTTGAGGTGTTGTGGGCAATGGCATCTTGGAGATGAGGGGAGAAGATTTCTACAAAGGGACCTGGGTCAACACGGGTGTTTTCATGGGGAAGGGAGCCACTCGCACCTGAGCTGGGCTGCTTGTACCCACCGACCTGTCACGGGAAGGGATGCTCTGCAAAGTGGGCTGGGTTGATCTGGGGGGAAGATGCAGTGGCTGGGAGGGTGACACAGAGGTGATGGGATGTGCAGGGGCTGAAGTGCCTTGGTTTCCTCAGGATGCCCCTTTTCCACCTCCTGTCTCCCCGGGGTGTGACTGCTCCTTGTCTTCTGTCCATCTGCTTTACAGGTCCTGGGGTGCTGCTGGCTCTTTACCTCATGCACTGCGTCTTGCTTTTTGACTTGCTTCTGGCGTGGAGGCTTTGGGGAAGTGCAAGGCATGTCCCAGCAGCTGCCTGCTTATGTAGCTTTTCTGCAGTGTCCTTGTCCCCACTTGCTGGTATCTCAGTCAACCAAATGATTCCCCCAGAGGTTTTCTGGTTCCCTACCATCAGTAATTTATATTCCTTTATATCAGCTCCAGCAGTTAGCTTTTCATCTTCTGAAGGATTGTTGAGGTTGTAGAGAGATTTGGGCAGGGACTGTGGTTTTGTAGTGTGTGTGTTTGGCAGAGGTCCTTGCAAGCTGTCGCACCTGCAGCTGATACCTGCGGTGTGACCTGTGTTGTCCCCGAGCCTGTCCTCTTAGGCAGGCAGCATCTCTGCTCCATTGTTTCTGGGAGGTCCGCACACTCTGTCACTTAAGATTTCCTAAATAACCTCTCATGACTTAATTTTTCTTTTCTTTTCACTTTTGACTCTCAGGACTGGTTTCTTTATTTTGTGTGTTGGAAATCCCCCATTATAAAACTTAGTGTTGTGGTGCATTTGTGCTCTCTGACCCTCGCCCCTTCCTCTGAAGGCACGGCTTAATAACCCCTCGCATCTTCTGAAGCTGGTCCTTTTTAAGAGCCAAGGATCTCTCCTCTGTGCTCTGGCTTGTGTTGGTTAAATGCCTGGGACTCTTCTCTAAAATCCTCGTTCTGATCATGATACTGAACCAGTTTTAGCTGCAGACACTGCTCACTTCTTAGAGTCAGCTGCTTCTTTGAATTCCTTTCCTGCTAAATGCGATGGTATTGATAAGAGGCCACGGCCATCGCAGGGACCACTGTTGGCCTTTGCTTCTCAGGATTTACTCATTTCCTCAAATGGGGTGCTGGAACAACCGAAGAAAGTCAATGTAGCTGACAGAGGCTGGTATGGAGGAAACGCACCTGTGCTGCTGGTGTAGGGATGGGGGGAACTGGTGAGGCTGAGGAGCCGTGACCGGTGGATGCAGAGCTCTGTGCCAGCGGAGGGTGAGGACGCAGCCCTGGGCATCGTGCCCCCTTCCCACTGATCCTCTCTTGGCCGGGAGGTGGGACAGAGCATTTCCAAAAGGGAGCCATGAGGGACTCATGCTGTCTTGGCCTCTTGCTTCCTCCTCGTTGTGCCCTATCCCCATCTCCTCATTTCTGCACCCAAACCTGGGAGAGCCCTGGCCACCTTCCCAGAGGGTTGCTTCCCCAGCCGGCAGGCAGTGGGGAGGGAGGAAAGGCAAGGCAGCCACGCAGGGGCTGTGTTCACCGGCCAAGCACGAGGCTGAGGGTTTGCATAGCTCTGCTGCACTGGCGTTCGCAGGCATGGCTGCTTGCTGTGAAACTGCAAGGGTTGGGAGCGAGGCTTCCCTCACTTACCAAAAACCACTGTCGTATTGGCCAGAGGTAAGGAACAACTCTCTTCCCTTTAGCCATGGCAGGATAGCCTCTGCTGCAGCTTTGAAACTTAGCAGTAACCCATCCTGATTATCTCTTTCCAGCTTCTTTTTTTTTTTTTTTTAATTCCCTTTGCCCCAGTTACAGAAGGGGGAAAAAAATTCAGGGTCTTGAACCAGAATTCAGTCTCCAATAGAAGCTGTTCCTTGCCAGAAGTCAGTTGGTAGTTTTACTTGCTGTGGGACAAACTGTAGTTGCTTGCAGCGACTGCACAGCAGCCTTTGAGTTCAGGGAAGTGATGTGGCTTCTCTGTTATTCAGAAATGGCAGGATTACAGTTTCACACTGGGCTATTTCTACGAGGAACAGGCTGTTTCATTTGGAAGTAGTTGTTTTGAATGTGCATGGTATTTCCAAGGTGTGAGGAAAGGACCCTGAAAATGGGGTCTTCCAGCTCTTTCGGTTACTCAAGCAAAAGCAATTAGCTTTCCCTGTGAACTGTCACCTTACTTTTTTTTTGCTTGGGTTTTTTTTTTTTTGTTTTGGTTTGGTTTTTTGAAGCATATTATGCAGAAACCAAACATGCTTGCAGACTTCCCTGCCTTGAAGAATACTCGGTGCACATCAACACTGTCTTGTGGGTTTTCTTGGGGCAAAAACCTTTTAGCCTGTATCAGCAAAGTGTCATGTTAATGCAGAAAACACATCATAGAAAAACATGGTAAGAAGTACAAAACCTAAATATCAGATCCATGGGAAGTTATTTGTGGGTTTTGAAGTATGTTCTCCAACCCCAAAATGTTGGGAAGGGTTTGATAAGATAGTCTTCTTGCAAGGTGTCCAGCAGCTGTTCTGCAGAACCTGCATGCAGGATCCTCCTGTTTGGTGTCTCTACTGCATGGAAGCAGGAACTGTAACAGTGTGTGTGCTGCCTCAGCTTATTTTATTTTACTAAATATTGCATCCTTGAATGCTGGTTGTATAGGGAAACGCAGTTTTGTTTTGGGGTAGTTGTGTGGTGTGGTTTTTTTTCTTTTTTCCACATATTCCCTCACGTGTCAGACATAACGGCAGCCTTGCATCAAACTAATTATAGCTATGGCATAAAAGATAGAGGGAGCTGCAACATCTCCTAGGCCTGCCTTGCACTGGAGAAATTGGCTGTGATTAACATTGGTCTTCTTAGCTGAGCTGCGCCACATTCCTCGCCTAACCACAGCTCCCTCTCTGCTCTTTGGCGCACGTCTGTCTGTGTGTCTCCTACCTTTCTCTTCGCCCTCCGCGAGCCCTTTCTGGATCAGCCCTGGTCACCTTGGCCGTGGTAGGGTGCTCGTGACAAGGGACATTGGTGTGGCCACGCACTGTGGTGGTGATGGCATGGTTTAAACCAGTGCCAGTGTGCGGCAGGCGGTGGCGGCCATGGGAACCAGGCTGGCCCACCATTAAAACGCAGCACTGCGTGCTTGGCTCTTACCAGGGAGGTTTCTTCCAGCCGTTTGTTCAAGCTTTACTTTGAAACATCCTCTCCAGCCACAAATCAGCAGGCAGTACATTTCTGTGGGATGCAGACGTGCAAGCAAGAGATGACTGCTCAAGCTCTGCTGCCTGGAATGGGGATGCTGCTGCAAGGGCTTGCAGGGTACCTCAGGGAGAGCTTTTCCAGATTATTCCAGTCTCCATCTAACTGCTCTGGGAACTGTGGGATTGATAACTGGGAGATGTTGAAGCTGAATGGAGTGGGTAGCGTAGTAATGGGATAGACCTGCAGTTCTGCTAGCTGCAAGTCAGTGTGGCTTGTGGGGTGTGTGCCTGGTCTGGGCGCTGCTGGGGGGGATGCGGAGAAGGGATGGTAAGTAATGGAGCATAGGTATAAGTGAAGCCTTACAGGGACTTTCTCTGAAAGGCATGCAGAAGGCTGGGTTCTTTTTTTCAGCTTGCTGATGGATCCACTGACAGTCCGTGATTGCACACGCGGTGGTCTGCTGCTCCACCGGGTCAGTGGGTTTAGTTTTCCATCGATGAGGTGAGAAGGAAAAACCTTGAGAGCCGGGGAAACAGGGCAGAAGAGTGCAGGCCAGAACGGACTGGGTCGCTATTCGGATAACTCGGTAGTGAATGGCTACCTACGTGTTTTCAGATCAGATCCTCTAAATGTTGTGTGTTGCATTGAGCACAAGTTTGAGTTTGCTATTCTGAATCCTTAAGCTTATTCCTGTTGCCGTTATCTCTTAAGTGTTATGGTTCCCGCTTCCAGAAGGTGATGGCAACTTTATGGTCTTTGCATTTGTCCTTAGGCCATCTGTGAGCTGTCTGCACCTAATCAGTTCATGGCTTTGTAAGTAGCAATAATAATAATAACAGCAGCAATAATCTGTTGTCTCTTGTTTTTATCTGAAGTGCTGTATACGTGCTTCTACAATAATACAGGTCAAAGAGGTTGAGATGGACAACCGGTCCCCAGATTTGTTGTTGTATTTTACATCCACGTTATGGTGAGCTAATGGGCTTAGTTACCTGTTTGATGGACTTCTCTTTCTTTTCAAAGGATGGATCTGCTCTTAAGTAAAGCTTTGCAAAAACTGGGAAGTGCCGCATTGAAGCTCTTGAATTTGGACCAATTCCAGGCCTGACATCCAGAAACTCATCCCTGTGGGTGGTAAATATAAAGAGGTAAGCTCTTTCAAGTGTCCTGGAGGAAGAGTGCAAGAACGCATCATAGCTGAATACTTGAAGCTGCTGTTGAACGTGCCAGATTTGTCAAGCCCCAGGGTGCAGGGCTGGCTTGGCTAACACCAGAGGCTGCGTACAGTCCCCTAGTTTACTAGAATTGTCTTCTTATATGAAATATGCTGCCTTGCCTGGGTAGTGAGCGAGGAGGAAGGCAGAATGCCCTGCGTCAAAAGCACTTATTTTGAAAAGCTCTTGAACTTGCAGTAAATCAGAAGGTCTGGGGAAACTTATATAGCCTTTTAATTAGCAGGACGCCAGCTTTTTAGGGTATGCTGCTTTGGCTGACTGTCCTGTATGCTGTTTTTTGTTCTGACTTTCTTGCAGTAGGGAGGTAGTAATGTGTTTGGGTGTTGGGGTTTTTTGGGCTTTTTTGGAGCAGGGGGAGGGAAAGCAAATTGTGGTGTGGCAAATCAGAAGCAGAACTAATTATGCGTGTGTATTCCATTACACCCCTGGGCTGGTTTATTCCTAATCCCGAGAGTCTGTTCATTCTTCTTGACATGGCAGGCCATGTACACGTAGGACCTGTTGACCCACTAAAAGTGAACCTTAAAGGTAATATCAGGAAGCACTTCTAGAGCTAATATTAGTGTAACTAATACTGTGCTGCAGGCCAGGCAGTCATCTGTTGGAAATGGGTCACTGAAGCTAAACAAATTCACGCTGTCTGAGGCTCTGACCCATATGTAGATTTCAAACCAAGTGAACAAATTGTGAGGGTGCTATTTTTGCATTTACTTTGAATTCGAAACGATGACGCAGTCTCCATTCTTAGTCAGTCAGACTTCTAGTAGTAGTGGATTTTTCTTAAAGGACTTGGGAGAATGACTCAAGGTTGAAAACTGGGACAAACAAGTTTATTTTTTTTCTGTCAGATGGCATCTGCAGCCTTAAACAAATTATCTATTTGTTTGTTATTTTTAAAACTAGCCTGGAAATGAAAGACAGCTGCCTGCTTCTGTTTTCCTGCTTGAATTCATTTTCCAACCTAGACCCATGAGAATGGCAAAATTTCCATTGGGACCCAAGAGAAGTTGCTGTTTGGGAAGAGTGGCTGCTGGTGGGAAGAAGGCTCCTTTGCGCTCCCCTCAAGGCTATAGCTGTAGGCCTGGAGGCATTTGCAGGAGTATGACCTTCTTTTTCTGTAGTAGCTAATGTCAAGGGGCTTTATAGCTTCACCCAGCAGAGAGGAGAAGGAAAGGGACAGAGATGCTGCAACTTCTTGTGGTGCCTACAGCACTGAGTTTTCGGTGGTGATGGGTGGCCCTAGTCGCTGCATGTGGCGACGGTGTTTACTCGCGTTCTGCTCAGTAAGTCAACTTCCCCTAAGATTTATTCTGACTTGCTGAACCATCCGAGCAGCTTTCAACTGCTGCCCTTTTTTTTTTAAATGGAAAAGAAAAAAACCCAACTTGATTAACTCCTTCCTACCCCTCCCACCTTTCTCTGAGTGTGGAATTTCCCTCCCGCAGTGACATGTAGCTAAAGGGCGGGATCGGCAGCATTCAGAGCGGTACCAGGGACGTTAGCAGCTTATGGACTGCAAATCGGAGGGCTAGAAACTGGAGAAGCTTCCCAGGCTGCTCTTGGAAAGGGTGTTTATGGCTCCATGTATGGAGACGTGCCTGACAACTACATTATTGGTATTACTGTTTAAGTATTGAGAGATGTTAGGAGAGAAAAGATGACTGTACGCAAGGCATTGCTGGACAGATGCCTCCTTTCCAAAACCACTGTGCCTGTGTGAGGGGAAGACGTTTGGCCCTGCTGCTCCATGTCCTCTCCCCGGGTGCAAAGTGGGCTCTGCATGGCCATCTGGCTGGCATAAGCACTGAAAGGAGCGTGAGGCTTTTGAATAGCTGGCAAAGGGTGCGAGATAAGAGGTATCTTGCAAGGAACTAAGCCCAACCTAAAGCTCTCCCTCCAGAACAAGCCCTCCACAGGTCCTTGCACATTCCCTGGGGGGCTGCCTGCCTGCTATGAGCCCCGATGCTCCCGCGAGTCTGGGGGTGGGAGGGACGACGACTGTTGGAGACAGGGAAGCGTGTCTCTTCCTCTGCTGCAGGCTGCATGTCAGCAGCCTGTTCTGCTCAGAGCACAGTTGTGCTGCCCGTGAGTGTCACTGGGTTAATGGAGTATGTCAAGGGACTGAAGGCAGGCTTTGGCAGTGAGCTACTGACTTGTCAGGCCTGGGGAAGTGGTATGTAACAGCTCAGCTTCTCACACAGAATGAGCCTCTGGCTTGGGGCTGTGGTTTTTATGTTTATGTGTGTATATATACACACACACATGCAGAATATGTATTTTTTTAATATAATTGAAATGACTTGGATGGCTGATGGCAACACTGGGTTCAGGAGTCTGCATTTCTGAAAACAGCCTGGTGATAACACGAGGTGCAGGGAATGAGCAGGGTCATGACAGTAAGGGAGGGCACTTTGAACGCAACGCATGAGCAGAGGATGGTGACTGGGAGACGACAGCTTTGTCTGCCGATGCAGGGAGATGTCCATCCAGCAGAAACAGAAGTTAAGGGGCTGGAAGGGCCTGAGCAGAACTGTTCATCGGACATCAGCAGGGTCTGGTACCAGCGTGAAGTTAAGTGGTCTCATTCGTGGCAGTCCCAGCCCTGAAGTTGATGGTGTAACATTTCTTGAAGGAGTCTTGATCTGAGACCTTTGGTTTCTCCTGACATAGTGAAACAGGCGTGTCCTGGGATGAGGGAGTGGTTCATGGGGTTTGGTGGGAAAGGCTCATTCCCATCTTCTGCTTTTTCTAAGTCCTGTTGTCTGTCCTTTTGTCAGAGAAGGGGTTGGAGAGGCGTGAGGAAACCTTTCTACCTTTCTCTGAATTGCAAAGTAAACAATACTTTTCCGCTTTGGGAAGTTTTTCCCTTCTGATTTGGGGTGTCATTTCCCCTTGCCAGTTTCAAGGCCACTCTGAAAAGCCCCTAAGCATCCAACAGAGGAAAACCTTGAAATACCAAGATCTGCTAGGTTCAAACCAGCCTGCTGAAGGGTGTGCTGGCGAGCCCCTAGCTGTGAATCATAGAAACCCGATGGATGCAGAGCTTTGTAAGGTGCTACCTTGCGCTGGTGGGGACCCAGCTGGAGCTCTTTCTGCATGTATACCCTTAGTTGTTCCTGCAGTTGGGGGTTGGTGACATACAGTAGCTCCTTGGTGTACCCTCTTTGGTACTCTTGCTGGTCTTTCTCCCTTGTGAAGTGTCTTCACTTGCCCAGTTAGAAGAAGGTATTGGGTTTGCCTCACTTACTTTCTGTCCCACAGGCTGGATGCAAAGGAGGAAGCATGGTAAAGGCAGCAGCTTTCCAGGATCCATGGGCTCTTTGAGAGATGATCAGAGGGAGGCCAGATGATCTGCACAACACGCACACCACTGTTTCTCATCCGCAAAGGCAGCATCGGAGCGTTCTCCCCAGCCCCGCGCCGCCCAGCTTGCCCGATCGTTTCCGGATGTTTCGAAGCTGCGAGTGGGAGGTCCTGGAGCGATCCCTCAATATCCTTCAGGCCAGCGACTTCTACTGGGGCCCCTTGTCTGTGGGGGAGGCTCACGCCAAGCTCCAGCGGGAGCCTGTTGGCACCTACTTGGTGCGGGACAGCTCGCAGGGGAACTGCTTGTTCAGCTTGAGCGTGCGAATGCCGACGGGGCCCGTCAGCCTCCGAATCTCTTTCCAGGAGGGCTATTTCCGCCTGAAGAACTGGTTTTCGGACTGTGTGGTCCGGCTGCTGGAGCTGGTGGTGGCAGGGACCCGGAACAACCCCTTGCACTTTGATGAGATGGGGGGAACCCCCCTGGTCTTCTCTGAGCCCCTGTGCCGGAGCCGCCGGGCAGTGCCCACGCTGCGAGAACTGTGCTGCCGGAGCCTGCCTGCTGGTGCTGTGACGGGGGATGGAGCAAGGCTGGGGGGCTCCTTGGGGACGTGCCCGAGGGAGGAGGTGGTGTCAGCCCCGGGTGGAAGGGGAGGGTCAGCAGGGAGTGTTGTCCCCAGCCCCTCTCCGTCCTGGGATGGGAGATGATGCCCATGTGCATGGGAGACGAAGGGAGGTGCCTGTTATGTGGCTGTGCTGGTGGGACACACACCACACCAGTGGGGCTGGACTGGCTGCTGGGAGAGGAAGGGGAGGGCAGGGGGAGCAGGGCTTGAACCTGCTGGCTCTGACAGCTGTGTCCTCGTACGTGCACAGCCTGTGTGGCCTTCTCCAGAGATGTCTGAGGTAAAGCCAAATCTAAAGAGCAGAGACTTCCCCCCCACCCCTGCCAAGTCCTGCTCTTTGTGCCATTCATAATTTATAAGCTTGAGAAGAAGGTGAGTTGCCTGTCCTCCCAGGTCAGCCCTGTGTTCTCCTTTACCCCAAAAGCCTAAGCTCATTTCTGCTACAAATCTGCCCTCGTGAAGTGGTGCAGCTGAGTCCAATCCCACAGCAGTGCAGCTTGGGCATCGGTGGGCACGACCCCTCTGCTGACCAGATACCCACGTAGCTGTGGTGGAGCAAGAGCACGTTTTGCTCCTTGCAACGCAGATGGAATGCGTGCCACTTCAGAGGCCAACGTTTGCACTAGAGGGAACCCATTGCAGCCATGTACAATACGTGCAGCTTCACTGGCTTTTGCATTGCTTTATTTGAACAGGTTTTTGGGAGTGCAGGTGAGTGACGTTATACTGAGGGCATGGTATTCCTGTGGAGGTAAACCTGGTCTGGAGAGTCGGGTCTGCCCTGGTTGACTGTGAAGAGGTGGGATCCAGCGCCCTTTCTTATGCTCATCTGATAGTATGCTGCTGCCACCTACAGAGCATAAAAAGACATTTCAGTTTTGCCTCCAAAAAGGCAGTTTTTTATATAAGACTTTTAAAAAATTTAATAAACATTGTTTTATACTTATTTTTAAAAGTCAATGAGTACATGACAATATTTTCGTTTCCTTGCAGTGTGGAAACCCGGTTAGTTTAGTGGCAAGTCATGGCAATCAAACTGAAACCAAACAAGTGAATTTCTTATAAACACCAAAAGCAGAACATAAGTGAATGGTACTAGCTGGGAACAACAAACTTAATTCATCTTGGAGTGTAATCAGGTTAAGATTTTTCTAAACAGAATATACTTCTAAAAATGTAAGGGTGAGCTTTTCATCAGTATTCTTAGTACCTTAAAAGTTGTACTGAGTGTTTGAAAGAAACATGAGTAATTCAAGATCCTAGAACAGGGCACGGCATCAGTGAACTTGAGCTGGTGAGGATGAGTACAAATGAGAGGAACAGAGTTGGCTTAAATAGGGTTATGGTTCATTTCAGGGGTGCAGGTGCTTTGAAATAAGTGACTGAAAACAGCAAAGTGAAAGGAGAAATTCAGATACTGTAAAATTTGAGCCAAACCGTTTTGTGTGCTACCAAGCGTGTGTAGCCAGGCAGGCAGCCTGCTGAGCTCACGCTGACTTTCCCTTTCAGACCTGTACAGGGGAAAAATGCTGAACGTGGGGAGACGTGTCTCTAAATTTGCTCTTTTGGGTTCAGGTGTCTTACCTGAGGAACCAAAGCATGCAGTCAGCACAGAGGGAGATACAGGGTGTGATTCATTACAGGAGCCTAACTTAGACACTCTTGAATTATTCTCTGGAGGGCTCTGTTGCTCTGCTGATGGCAAGGTGCCTGGCCTCCTATCTCAGGGCATTGGCTTATGAACCAAGGTAGTTAAATGCCAGAGAAGTGGCCATCTTCTTGCCGCCTGCTCTTTTTGGTCTCTGGGAGGCCAGGGGCAGCTCGGTGGCCCTTCAGCTGCTGCGGCTCTCAGCCCAGTGCAAAAGCGTGAGCTGGAATTGTTCGCTATCACAGGGTTCGCGTGCACCGTGGTGGCTGATGTGGGTATGGTGTTGCTTGCTGCCAGAGCTGTAATCTTATGCAGGGCCGGGGCAAAAAGCTAAGGAGGTAATTGCATCTGTCATCGTCACTGGGTCTGTTAGAGGTGGTGAATTGGAGCCCTTGGATGCCTGCATCAGGCTGTGATGCACTGTGTGAGGGCTGGGGTGCCCTGCTTACCCCATGCAGTGTCATGAGGGGGGCTGAGGCTCAACCCACCCTGAGAGAATAGTCCTGTGCATCCCCTGCTCAAACACATACCCTGTCGCTCAGGGTTATTGGTACCTCCACCTCCTGAAGCAGCCCTGTCCAGGTACTGTAACCCATGCAAGGACTAGGGGTCTTGGCAGACGGCAAAGCTGAATGCCGCAGGCTGCCTGGCAGCAAAGGCCAGCAGCATCCTGGGCTGCATTAACAGGAGCACCACCAGCAGATGAAGGGAGTGATTACCTGCCTGTACTCCCCATTTCTTAGACCCCAGTTAAAATATTGCATCCAGTTTTGGGCTCCCTGGTGAAACAAAAATGTAATAAATTGGAGTGAGGTTGGGAGGGGGGCGACCCAAAGAAGCTCAGGGGGCTGGAGCACTTGCCCTGCAAGGAGAGGCTGAGGAAGCTGGGCTTGCTCAGCCTGGAGAGGAGATCGCTTCAGAGGGACCTAACAGCAGCTTGCCTGTACCTATGAGGAGGTTAGCAAGGAGCCAGGCTCACTACAGGTGGTGTACAGCAGGAGAATGAGACACAGCGGATGTAGGGGAAACAAGTCCAGGCTGGCTACAAGGAGACCCTTTTTCCCGTGACGGTAGTCTGGATGGGAGGTGGATTGCGTGGAGAGGTTTTGTGGTCATGCTTCGAAGTTTTCAAGACCCACCTGCGTCAAGCCTGGAGCAACCTGGTGTACCTCAGAGCTGGCCCTGGTGTGAGCCCCAGGTTGGATTAGAGGGGACCTCCTGGGGTCCCTTCCCCTGAATAGCTTTGTGGTCCTGCATTTTCGTAGGGCAGGGAGGTGGGACTGGCCATGGAGGAGGTGGTGGTGCTGTCGCTGCAGGTGCTGTGGCTGCAAAACCCCCTGAGGAGGGAAGGGTGGGCTCTGCACCGGGAGTGTGCTGCTGGGGTGCCAGACTGGCACGGTGGTGTGGTGTGCTGATAGAGGGAAAACCTCCCATGCTGCATGCAGCATTCCCAGGCCACACACGTGCTCTGGGTGCTGCTGCCTGCCCTGGATTTGGCCTGGTGTGGGGCACCATCCTATTGTTCACCCTTGGTGCTCTTTGTGCAGAGCTCTGGCGGAGCGCAAGTCCCCTATAGCTCCTATGCCTGCCCTGCCAGGCCCTGCGGGCATCTCTGGTGGCTCTGGGCACCTGTGTTTTGGGACTGTTTCCTGGCTCTTGGAAGCCAACAGCCACACAGCTGCCTTCCCTCTCAGCCTGCGGCGGGAGGAGTGGGACCAGGTCTGCCGCCCCAGGCACCCTGCCCATCCCCTCAATCCTTGGGGTGTTGTCGCCGAGGCACCTTGGCTGCCTTCCCACCTTCCCTTCAGAAACTGGGGAGGGGTGGAGGGGTGGGCCAATTTCTTCCACATTTATAACCGAGCTCAGGAATGCTTCTGTTTTATGGCCACGGTTATAGCTCACTGAGGGAAGAGCTTTCTAACCGGATTGCTCTGACCTGGCTGTGAACTGTTCTCATTTGGCCGAAAACGAGCATCTTGGGTTGTATGGCTGGGGGCTGCAGAAGAGCGCTGTTTGCGGCCAGGATTGTGCTTTAGGAAAAGTGCACCAAGGGAGGAGGAAATAGTTTGGATTTTAATAAAGTCTACTTTATTTTGTTCATTTACTTTTTTTTTTTTAATTGCACAGCAAGTGCTCGTCTCCGGCTTACAAGTAAGTCTATTCCATGCAGGGCTGTAGCGAATTGATTTGAGATCTATGGATGAAAAACAGTGAAAGACTGCCAAGCATTGTTATATTATGGAAGTTTAAAGCACATTATGGTTCCGCATCCTCATTATTCCCGAGGAGAGGTCACTTTGCAGATCAGGATTGGTGCAAGAAAGGAAACCAATCTGGGAAGAACGGGAACATGAAAAGTGCATCAGCTGCAGCAGGTGTTAGAGAGTCCTTCTTTTTTCTGCTTGGATGTTGGAAGAGAAACCTTTTTCTTTCAGCTCTTGAGAAAAAGATGTACAAAGCAAAAAGCATAAGAGTTTACTTCCATGGGCTGACTGCAAATGGCGTCCTGCTGCTTTCATTAATGAGGGGGAGATGTTCACTTTAATCACGCTGCCTCTGAACTGGTCCCTCTGCCACGTAGGAGCAGTTCCTGGTGGCCTGTATCCAAGTGTTTCTTTTGGTGGCTCCTAAAGGGACTTACAAAGAAATTACAAACTTCCTCACAACCTCCTGAGCGCCATTTGGGGAATAGAAGAAAATTGTTTGCCTTTTTATATGTTATGTTATACATTTCTCCAGCTGACTTACTTCAGTTTGTGGAGGAAACTTATACAGCCTCACAGATGGGTTTTTTCAACCATTCTTCCTAACAGCAGAAGTTGAAAAGTTTAGTCTTTGCGAGAGGGGCTTCCTCTACCAGGCTGCAAAGGGTCTGGATTTTGGTCCCAACATGCCGCTGGCAGCCAGCAGGAAACTGCTCTTCATCTGTTCCCAACTAGCTGTCTGTTAGTGGTGCTCTGGGACCCCAGGGGTTAATTTCCCAAAATCCTTCGCTGAAACTTCTTAATAACTTCCATATGTACCCATGTGTGTGCACAGGAGGGGCCCCACAGCCAGCAGCTCTTGTAATGGTGCTTGGTTACCTCTGACTTAAGTGTCTGTGTGCCATTAGGGACCTGCCTCAGTGGATCAGGATTCACTGAAAAACACAAGTTTGTGAAAAAGTATTTCAAAAACATGTATTAACATTTGGGCATCCTCAGTGTTTGGAAATTAGCTCCTCCTAGGTAGTCAAGCTTCAAAATAAAACCCTCTGTGTACACACAGCTGGGTCTCGGTTTTGGACCCTTACCTGGATGTCCCTCTGAAAACGTGTATTTGCATCATTAGTCGTTAAATGTGCTAAACCCCTTAATTTACAAGAATACCTTGGTTGGGGGAATGAGGTGGCTTTGTCTAATTGAGTTCTTTTGCTTAGATGTTTGGCATCTCTGAAGTTACAGTAACTGCATGCACTGGAGCTTTCTGCCTGCCCTGCACCATTGCCTGGTGCAATGGCAGGGCTACTGAGGGCAGTGTTCAAAGAGAGAGTGGGTGTCAAAGGGAGAAGGAGACGCAGCAGAGCTGCTCTGTGACTCCTGATGCCTCCCTGCAGAGCTGCCCGGGTCTCTGTGTGCTCCCTCTGCCTTGTGATCTCAGCTGGGCTGGCGGAGCTGGGGTTTTGATTCAGGCAAAGCAGAGTACTTCCAAATGCTTCCTGTGTAAGGGCTGGCTCCATAGACTAGGACTCTTCAGCCAGAAGAGAGATGGCTGAGGTCTGCAGCAGAGATCTGTGAAACCTAAATGCCATGGAGTAGGTGACCAAGTGTGTTTTCTTAAAAAATACAGGGAGGCATCCAATGAAATACTCAAGTGCAAGACTCAAAAGAAACAGAAGGAGGCATTTCTTCACGTGACGTATAGCTTAAGCTGTGGAAGTCCCTGCCACAGGCCACCAGCAAGGCTAACCTCTTTGTGGGTACAAAAAGGGATTAATGGTGATTAATAGAACACCTCTGGAGGAGGAAAAGCTGAGTCGGGAAATAGGGAAGAGGTGGGACCCAGGTGCAGCTTTGAGCTCTGTGCCTTGTTGGGCACACCTCTGCTGTGGCAGGAGCGTGGGAACAAGCCAGCCTAAGCTCAGTCTTGGGCTCAACAGCACAGGGTGCAACCCAGACCAGCGGCTCAGCAGGGGATAACTGTGCTGAACTCAGGATGTGCATGGAGCTCCTGTGCTGAGCTTCGGGTGCACACGGAGCTCCTGTACCTGCACTAGGGCCTCTTGAGGCAGAGGGCATGTCTGCATGTGGCAGACCCGTACAGACACCCACACAGTGTGCAGTTGCCTGCCCTAGCAGCGGTTTGATGGCAGCCCCAGCAGGAGCAGCCCTCAGGTGCTTCCTCCTGGCTTTCATGAGCAGAAAAATTGGGACACCCATCTGATGCCTGGAGGCAATCACCAGGCTGGGGAGAAAAATGTGGCCGTTGTCCACGAGTGAAAAGAGTCTGACTTGTCAGCTGAGGGTGTCGGGGAGGCCAGCACCAGCCCAAGGTGGTGGCTGGAACAGCTCTGCCCAGCCATACTGGCTGAGGCAGGGCTAGGGGGTCCCAGCCCGACTACTGTCATGTCAGAAAGGAGCTGCACAGCTTTGAAAAAGCCATGCAAAGTGCCATAAGCACTGGCAGCCCCCTAGATCAGCATTTGATTCATCCAATCCAGAGCAAACAACATGCATACACTTTTAAAGGAAGATATTTTGGCTCCTGGGCTACCTGCTCGCCCAAGACACCACCCTTGCTGTCAGAGCTCTCAACCTTTGAGCTGGTCCCAGATGCCATTGAAATCAATGACCAGATTGTTGCTCCCCTGGGAAGGTTTTGGATTAGCTGCCCCCCCCCCC
>VYZV01013228.1:102217-131656 GCA_013401275.1 Pandion haliaetus
TCAGCCCCCGCCCCGCGACCGAGCCGGGCCCGGGCTCTGCGGCGGCGGGGCGGGCGTCTCTGCGCCTCAGCCGAGGCGGCTCCGCTGTCCCCCCCGGGGCGGGTGAGCTGCCTGGGAGAAGCTTTACCCCCCCTTGCACGAGTGGACGAAACAGCAGAGCAGCTCTGGCCCCGCTTCAGCCCCAGGCCCGGCCAGGTGGATCGTCTCCTGGGAGGTGTCAGCCTGAGAAGGCAAGGAAGTCTTTCCAGGCGAAATCCCGCTTGCCCCACAGGCTGTGAGAGGGAGCCTGCGAAGGGGAGCTGTAGGGAACGCCGTGAGGTTGAGGAGCAGCCACGCGGCGTCAGCTCCCGAGAGCGCATCAGGCGTGTGATGATAATTTAGTCCCTGGGAATCTTTCCAGTAGATGACAGAAAAAGAGCAGAAGCGGGGTGATTTCTGAGGCAGGCTCGTTGCTGGTGAAAGGGAATTACAGAAGTGCCCCCTCCCTTCCCCACGGTAGCGTCAACACCTTTCTTTTTCTGGTTTCCCCTCGAGTCACTGATTGTTCTCTTCCCTAGAGCAGTTCAACGGGTAGAAATGTAGCGAGGGCATTGGCAGCTTTTACCTCGGCATCATCCAGCCCTGCTGAGAGGCACTCGACACACGACAGTGGTAAAAAATGCTGGCAGAGGTACGGCCCCGCTCGTGCTGGCTCTCCTACCACTCCTGCTGCCAGACGGAAGGAAACTGTACGCCTCAGAGTCTGGGGTTAGAGGAGTCAAAGAGATCGTGAATCCTCAGAGGTGTGTGTTGCCACTGGCTGGCTTTCCAGCAACGGGGGATTGAGCTGGTCTCTGACAAGGCAGCAAATCTGGAGCTGCCGTGCTGGGGAATGCTCTGAAGCGCTTTCTGCAATCAGGCTCGTTGAGTTGCTGCAGCTCTTCTCTGCGCTAAGTGCTGTTTCTCTTTTGCATGGTTGTGGTGTTAAATGCTTCAGGAATAAAGAGGCTTTGTTGTGGTCCCCGCAGCATTGCTTTTGCCTTGACTAGCAGCAGCGTTTTTGTTTGAATAAATGCTTTCCCTGGAGTTGGCTGTGGAGGCACATGTGTGTGTGCCTTAACTTGTGGGTGTACATTGGACACAGCTGTGAACAGGCAATTCTGGTAGGTTCAGCACTCGCCCAAACTTGTTATTGTTCGTGCGCACCAGAACAACGTGCTTTTCCTCATGGTTAGGAACGCTGGCCACTGTTGTGGGCTTTTAACAGTGCTTGAGTGAAATTAACGGCCACTTTCCAGCTACAAGCAGAAACTGTTGCTATCACCCAGCCCATATTTAGTCTCAGGAAGTGACCAGCATTCGCTGCATCAAAGGAAGGACCAAGCCATATGGATCCTGGCCCGCCTGTGCTATGGCAGGGCTACAGCTGGACAGGCAGTTCCCTCCTCATCATGCTGCAGGGACCAGCTCATGTGCAGCAGTGTACTGTATAATACATGAGTGAAGGTCAAACAATGACCTATTCCTTTGGAGCTTTGTAATTTATTTCATTTGGCACAGGTATCCTGGTTAGTTCCACCCAAGTTTCAGGGGGATCAGTTCAGCCTCGCTACAAGCTGGTAATAGGAACACACAACTCCCCAGCTTTTCCTCATCTTCCTCCCATTTATGTCTCCAGGGTTAAAACCCAGTCCAGAATCCCCAGACCAAATTGAATTAGAATTTAACATTCAAAGATTCAGGCTCCCTTTAGGCTCTAAGGAACAGAATGTCATCCTGTCTCACAGTTAATAGCTGCTGGGTAGTCGTTTCAAAGCCATTTCTTTTCAGCAAGCTGTACCATAGCAAATCCCAGCAGTGAATGTATTTCTGGCCTGGCCGTGCCTCTAATCCCACAGCTGAGTCTTATGTGTGATCTCTTTTGAAATGCTAGATCTATATATTTTTTTCTAAATTTCAGACTGATATTTCTAGGACTTGGCATTTAGACTGGCAACAGGGTTGTTTGTAGGAAGAGAAGGGAAAGGACAGAAGGAAGATGTTGACCTCGCAGCCCTACAAACCTACCGCACTTAATCCACTTATCGCTCTGAATTCCTGAAGCAGATAAATGCCGATAACAGTTAAAACACATCACTGACAGGAGCAGCATGTTCTGTCCTCTAGAAATACATCACTGCTGGAAGTTGCAAAGCTGTGCCCTACCATGGGGATGAGCGTGATATAAGAGCCAAGGAAGCCCTCACTGGTCAGCAGCGTTCTTCCACAGGAGGGTAGTAAGCCCCTGCCCCCTTCTCCCTCCCTGCCCCAACTACCTTGAGGTGCTGTTCAGGCCTGAGAAACGCTGCCAAGCACTGTTGTGACCCCACAGCCCCCCAGAGCCATAGCTGCCTGATCTCTGCCCACATATCTGAAATACCAAGTGGGCCCCAAGTGTCTTGTTACTGTTCTTGATTGTCCTTGCTGCTCAGTGTTAAGACCTGCGAGGAGCGATTTCCAGCTGAGACCAGCCCTGTGCAGCTCACGTCAGCACATCTTGGGGAGTGGAGTTGGTTTTGGCTAATCTGAGCTAAACCTTCCCTGGAGGAGTGCAGCTGCTGCACCAGCCTTGCACAGCCACACAAAACCACTTGCTCCTCTCCCCATCTGTTAGGGCTCTCAGGAAGGTACCAGAGCTGTCCCTGGGCTCAGGGGGCCGTAGTGGCCACAGCTGCATGCCATCCCCTGTGTCAAGATCCCTTCTTCCTGAGGACTTGTCCCAGGCTGAATAGGAGGAAAAAGGCTGTAAACCAACAGCTGCTTTGGAGCAAACCTTGCTCCTACGAACTCTGGAGGGGTAAAACAATGGCTAGAGAGTGATTTTGACGACACGCAGTTTGCAGGCTCAACTACCTTCTTAGGTCTTTCGCCGCGTGGCCAACCCCCACATCTCCACAGCACAGCACCTCGTGTGAGCGGGCACCCTTGAAATTGCAGCAAAGTGCTTTCTTGCGGACAGTGCAAATGTCTCATATAAAGTGCGAAAGGAGGAAGCTGCCTAGAGAGAAGTGAAGACCTCTCAGACATCAGGGTTTTTTTGAATCAGATGCTGCTCAGCTGTTGCATTGCAGATGTCTTCGCTAAAAACAAGCTTTTGTTGAAATCAAAGACTCTTCATGAGTATAGGCGGCAGGATCCTCCCACAAAAGGAGGGTTTTCTTCTTCAAAGGGCTCTCCTTAGATTTCCCTACAATAGATTTCTTAAGGCTTGCCTGCATTGCAAAGCTGTGTGGATCTGAAACATCCCAGCTGTTAGGGATGAATTCGCTGTCTGGTTGTTCTCCCTTCTGGAATATGAGTTCCTGCCTCTGAAGTGACCTAGTGGAGGAGTTGGCTGTGGAGGGAAGTTTTGTGCAGTCAGGAGTACAGCGGAGCCGTTCCTCTGTACTGACTGCTGATGTGGGTACTTGTTTTCCATGTTGAAGGCAAAACAGACGGTCCCACGCTTGAGTGTTCACATAAAGAAGGAGTTTGATGGTGCTACTCTGCCCTGAACCCATAGCCTTGTGGCCCTGCTCAGTAGCTTCGCCATGTGAACAAAGCACTTGATTAAGATAATTTGAAGTAAGACGACCTTATCCCAAAACCTGGATGGTCCATGCAGTGAGATAATCAGGAATAGCTGTTCCAAAACAACTGCGTAAACAAATCCTTGCAAATTTATGGTAAAAATCTCACTGTGCCACTTTTAAGCTTGTCCATTGCTCCAGAGCCAGTTGAATCCTACCCTGAATTTGACCACATTCACCTCAAATGGCCTCAATCTGCATCAGCCAAAGCACTTTTTTTTTTTTCCATATTTCAACATGGGGCTTCAGTCACTGTGGAAAGTGACGAAGTTTGCTTGAAATGCATGTGATATTTTACAGTCATCGGGAGACAAAGCTCTATGCATTAAAGAGCTTATGGTCTAATCTTTGGACCCCCACTGGTAAGAGTAACACCATCGTAATAGTACAGAGAAATGAACCCTGGTGCGGGGAGGAGTCTGGCCGAAAAGCAGAAGAGCCTGCATCTGCCAGGAACAGCTTGCCAAAGCTGTGTGTGTGTCCATCCCACTTGTCCTTTCGCAAACAGGAGGGACTCAACCAGCTGCCTGGGGGTGGAAATACCTGACAAACCCCCATCTCTTTTGCCTTTTGGATCTTCATGTCTGCTTGCTTTCTTACAGCCTTTGACCCCCATCATGGCCTCTAATCTAAAAGTCATCTTCCTGTTTCTTTGGTTGCTTCAGTGTGGAGGTAAAAAATGTTTGTTTTTTTTTTTATTCCTTTTGTTTACGCTCATGTTTGTTCATATTAGAGCATTTCCAGCTGCTGTCTTTTGCTAATTTCCAGAGATCCCCTCTAGGAATTTGCACGCTGCTGCTATTTCTGACTTTTAAGCATTTTAAAGCCGAGAGAGAGAGAATCCTCAAGAAAGGAGGAACATGGGAGAAGGGTTAGATAACCTAAATAAAATGGTTTGGCTTTTTCTCTGGCATGTTCTTCTCAAGCTAATGGCTCCTGGGATACTATAAGAAGATGGATTTCTCCTCTGTTTTGTTACAGCAGTGTTTAGCTATTTCTTGTATAGAAACTATATTCATATGTGTTCTGCTGGGTAGAGATGAGGAAAAGGATGATGAATGATGAATTATTTTAGAAAATAAGGCCCAGAAGAGACCACTCGGGTTAGCACTCCTGCAGTGTCCGCAGGATTTTCTGTTACCATCTCTCCGTAATATTGTATCTAGTGTACACAGGACTGTGCACTCAAAAGGAATGAGCATTTCCCTTAGGACTGTACTGTATCTTGGTTGCTTTTACAGCTAAGAACCTTTTTCTAGTGAGGTAACCCAAGCTATTCCTTACTCTCAGGCTATTGTCCCTGGCTATGTCATCTGTAGAGGATTTTCCTTAACGGATGTTGCTTCCCAACAGTCTTTTCTGGACAGTGGCCGTGCCTTCCCTCCATTATTGCCCCCCACAATGCTTCCTCAGTGCTCAGCATTCAGCAACACTAACTCTGAGTAGCCTTTTCCGATGCCGAGTCCTGCTGTGCAGAGATGCTGCTGCTGTTGCAATGCAGCATTAGTGCACGATGACAGGAAAGCAAGCCTGGCTGTGCTCTGGGACAGCTTTAATGCCTTGTTATGAGCCTGTTCATAGACGCAGAACCCCAGGGAATCCCATCAAAAGCATGAATGGAAAAGCCCGCCCATCCCCTACTTCTCTCTCCACTTTTTTTCCCCCCTTCTATTTTCATGTCTCCGAAAGAATCCTTCAGCTTGTAAGAAGACTTGTGTGTTAGTTTCCAGTTCCCTTTTTTAAGCACAACAGTGGTTTGCACGGGTTTCCTTAAGTTGTTTTATATGTGGTGTTATGTCAGCTGCCAAACAAATAGATCCAGAGACTGCCTGATGTTAAACCCAGATTTGGCTGGGAAGCTGAAGAGGTCCTGTACCCCAGGCTCCTCACTAGCCCGTGGCTCACTCTTAGTTTTTTATTTTTTGTTAAACAAAGCAGGGAGTGAACTATGGTGTGGTTCCCCATCTGTGCTTATTCATCCTCTCTTGTAACTCCCAACATAATTCTCTGCAGTGACAGATCACTTTCAACAGCCCTATCTGTGTAAGGAGGAAGCACATGAAGGGCATGATCTCCCATCTCTCTGCCTAAGATACTGTCACATAGATACTTAAGTTCTGCAGTCTTCTGCAGATAGTTCCCAAATCTACCATTGAGTCTTGTGCTTTTCTGCCCATTTACAGCAGCAAAAGTTGGGAGTAATTAAGCTGTGTCTTATTTCTCATGGCCCTGGTGCTGGCCCCCGTACAGAGTATGCAATTTCCTTCCTCACTCATGCTTCAGAAATACACAGTCCCACTGATAACACCTGTTTGCATACAGCATCTTTGCTGGCGCAGAGTCATCACATCACCACGCGTAGGTGCCCAAGCAGAGGTTTGTAAAGCGGGAGTTTCAGATGTCCAGCTAGTGTTTGTCTTGGAAAATCACTTTCTATTTATCCGCTGCAAATACAGTCTCACACCACTGCAAAATCAGTTCACTTCCTGCTTCATTTCCTGCCTTTCTGCGTGCTGGTGTTGTACGGAAGAGCTCACAAGGGAAATGGGGAAGCCTGTGAATGCAACAGGCTATTGCAAATCACACAGCCATTACCTAAGCGATGTGGCAGATCACACAGGGCACGTGGTCTGAATCACTCAATTTCTGACAAGGGCCAACACTGCGTGCTACAGGCGTGCTTCCTGACATACGGTTATTTTCACTGTGTGATCCTGTCTTTGGGGCAGCAGTCCCTTCCTGACTTAAAGTGATGTTCGGTGACTGCTAACAATTATTACCCTTACAGGGGGAAATGTCGATGTACAGCAGAAACCTCCAATCCAGGTTGCACTGCTCAAGGAAGGAACATCCATCCCCTGTAAAGTTACCTTCCCTTACATGCCGAAATACACCAATTTTTCAATCTTCTATTACTGGATTAATTCACTGGGCCAGAAAATATCCATCTATAGTAGGTCAGAAAAAGTAGCCATCCCTTCTGGAAAAGAGAATAAGACTGCTACCGTATCTTACGACCACAGAATCATGTCACTTGAAAACACCTCTTCTACTGGCACATACTACTGCGAGGTCAAATGGAATGACATCCAGAAAATGGGAAAGGGAGTGTTTGTCCTTGCTAGAGGTAAGTGAAGAACCAAAAAGGAAGGGCAGGTGGTTAAACATCAGCTGAATCTGGATGAAAAGATGATCTTTGCTCTTCTTTTCCTTTACCCAGACACGCTATGAAGTCAGGTGGGAATAATACTTTATGCCCAATATTTAATGCCATCAGAGTTGAATGCACTTTACACAGGTGACCCGTGCTACTGTTCCCAATGCACAGATGGCGACATGAAGATGCAGTAATTTTTGTCCGCCCTGCTGCAGCCTCCTGGGAACAGCAGGCTTAAAGTCAGGGTCTAACCAGGGAGCCTGGGCACTGGGTCAGAGGGTGCTTTTAGGTGTCAGTGTTCAGGAGACAGTGAGGTTTGGCCTTTAGCAGTGTGACAGAGACGGTTGAACACAAGGTCAGTGGTTGAACACGAGGTCAGTGGTTAGGGTGCTCACTGTAATCAGATGTACAGGTTAGACACTCACGGTTAGGGGCTCACGAACAGGTTAGGGGCTCACCGTAATCCCTCCCCCTTTTCCATGTGGTACAAGGGGTTGGCTGTTTCGTTACTGTGCAGACTGGAAAGCAAGGGAGGGCTTCATGCCAAGATAAGAGGAATGTTATAGAAAAGTGATAAGGACATGCATGCTGCTGACTGGCTGGATTTGCATTACTGAATGCTGGATATGAAAAACTTCTTAGAAAGTGTACATGCAAAGAGCCATGATGAAACAGCTTTGCTGCACTGGTCAGAGGATGTCTGCAGTACCCACCCTGCTGGATTGTGTGGCCTGTGTGCTTTCCACCATCTGTCTTTCTGCCCCTATCACTAAAGACCTTTGCTAGCCTCTACCTACCACCTTTCTTGCTCTCATAGTTACGTCACCTCCCTCCAATCTACATGAATTAGCAGCTGCTTATATCCTGTCTCTTCTGCATGATTCTTCAGCTGCACCCTGCTCTCTGTTCAGTACGACTAGGTCTTTAAGGGTGTGTGCATCTGTGCCACCTTATTCTGCACTGCTTCTGTATTTTAGTTCTCTTAAGGCTCTTTCCAGGGATAAAAATGCAGCAGGATTGTAACTTCCACTCACATTGTGAATCTTTCGCCACCTTTGTTACAGGTACAGGGTACGTAGAGACCTCTTATGGGTGGGAAATCCTCGTTACCCTTACCACTCTTCTTGCTGCACTGAGCATCACTGCAACAGCTCTGCTTCTGTGGAAAAGAAAGGCAAGTTATAACCAAATAAAAAGAAATACCTGACATAACCCATTCTAGGAATTTATTTCATTTGCTTCTAACTTGACTGGATTGGAAGTCCCCGTGCTGAAATTTTCCATGCTGGGTGTCTGCCTCAGGTTTATTTTCTTTTTTTAAGTTCAGCCTTTCTGAGAAAAAAGATTACAGGAAGACAAAATGAGTCATTGATTTGTCCATTAAAGAAATTCTGGTAATCATTTTGACTCCGGCATGCTCTGCTTTAGAGCAAGGATCAAGACACAGGGCAAGAAGTCACACTAGCAGTGTGCTGGCACTGAAAATATTCAAGGAGATGTAGCCTTGTGATGGGTTTTTGGAAAATTGCAGTTTGTGCATGTTCAGTCGTGGCTCTTGTCAATTTATCAGCTCAGTTGTCTAAAGGAGCCCCTTTCCACAAGGTCCCAGTCAGACAGGTAACATCCTGTGCACCCAAGCAAGTCTGTTGAAGCCCTGGTGGCAGGAGGAGGGCAGACTTTCCCTGTTTCTAATCCTCTTTCAAGATGGGGGCTATTCTGGTTCAAGGGCACAACCTGATTGCAGGGAGACTGCAACTGCGTTCCTGAGCCATGGCTCGGGCACCATAGAAGAAAACAATCTGCAGCATGGAGGGGATGGGGACCAGAACCTTGGGCATGTGTTTGGCAGAGAAAACATTGAGACAGAGTGAGAGGGGAAGGTCGGGACAGGGATCGCAAGGAAGCCTGTGTGGAAGTCCCAACTAACTGGAAAAAGAGAGAGACAAGGACCTGAGGAGCAACCTGCTTTAGTTGCCTCTGCTTTGAGCGGAGGGGGATTGGACTAGGCAATCTCCAGAGGCAGCTTCCAACAGCAGTGATTCTGTAAGGCTGGAAGAAGGAGCCTCAGGAGGGAATCCGGAGTGAGGAAGCACTGGAGCTTGGAGGAGGGTGTTCAGACTGGTCTGACAGGGCCCCCCAGGTGAGCAGACCAGTGGCACAGGCTGGGACCCGCTGGGTAAGGAAGTGTAAGCTGGGATGAGTAGCTGAGGGCAAAGGGGAAACCAGGAGTAGAGAAGAAAGGATGTAGAGAGCGGGAGAAGAAAAGCCAGAAGTAGGGCTGAAAGATCTGGATGAGACAGGGGCCCTGTGGAAAAAAAACTGGAGTCGTGATACTGGAGTCCCTGTTGTTTGGGGGAAAACCTACTGCTCCTAGTGCTGCCACCCTCAGGTGTTCCAATAGCACCCTCCACATTCTTCCAGAGATCTCAAGGCTGGCTTAAAAAAACCTGATATGTCTTTCAGAATGGAATTTGGAGATTGTTGTTTTCTGGGTAGAGTATGCCCTATATTTACTCTTTCAAGCTGCTCTTTGCCGCCACAACAGCAGACTCTCTGCATGCATTTTTACGTGGAGGCTGTGCTGCTGGTACAGTCCTACGACTCCAGGGACCATCAGGCTTCAGCACACACACAGTCCGAGATCAAGAGATTGAAAACAGAATGGCAGCAGTTGGCAGACCTGCTAATCTTGTGAGACTTACCTTGCAGGCAGGCTGATGGAGGGGGAAGGAGTGTAAGCGGCAGAGTGACTAGGCTGGAGGCAGGCCCCCATGTCTGCTTGCCTAGACAGCATCTCCATGGGGATGAGGAGGGAGGTAGTGTCACGACTTGCCGATTGGCATATCTAGGTTTTGAGGTGGGCCAGCAAATCTCAGACCTATGGGCTCTCCTTGGGGCCCAAAGAGATCGTGCAGTCATTACATTTGCCCTCCTGCAGAACACAGCCCATATTTCTCACCACAGCTTGCTCAGACCTGCTGGTTTAAAAATGTTTATCTTTAAGAGAAGCTATTTAGCATCCTCCTTAGTTACTAATGGACTGGAAAGCAGTTCATCGTTTTCATGTGATGTGAATATAATCATCCCACTTCTTTCTGAATTAGAACAGAGAGACTTAGCAAAGCCTTCTGCCTTTCCTGCCTCCTCTCTGACTTGCTGAGCAGGGCTAACCCTTATCTGTGCATGAATGGAACGTGCTCAAGGAGAATTCATCTGATGCAAGAAACATTTCAGAAGAGGAGATATGCTTCCTTTAACTCCATGCTGGACTTGCATGTTAGTGTATCACTGACTGTATGTCATCATTAATGGTCATCTGGCACTCTTCTCTAGACTGCGTATTAGCAAAAGCTTCCTGGCCAAATCCTGACAGAAGTCACTGTGTTTTGCCTCTCTGAAATTCCCACACACACTTTGAACTGCTTTACTCCCTGTCCTACAACATTGTTGTGTACTGTTAAATACTCACACCCTCTACCCAGCTAAGTTTCAGTGGTGGAAGTGATTTCTATGTACGCACAGAGCCCAAGTCTCCTTTCCACTGCTCCAGTGTAAGTCATCAGATTCCTCCATTTTACCCTGTGGTGAGGAAAGGGACCAGCCCATGTTGTACATACACTGCCAGCACTCTTTGCTGTGGAAGCACTCGGGGCGGGGGTGTGTGTGCGAGCAGCTGGCTTTGACATGACATTGGTGTTCACTTCATCTTTGGGGAGATGGTGTTTTCTCCAAATGTGTCATTTGGTGTCTTGTCCTGAGCAGGTGTTTTGCCCTAGAAGGAACCAGCTAAATATCCTGAGACAGAAGGTGGAAACGCAGCCCCCTTCAGCCAGCCCCCCACCACCACCGCCTGTCTATGATGTGAGTACCAGAATCATCCTCCATTCCTTCTGTCCGCAACATGGTACAACCCTTCCTTGCGCTGCTCTGCCATGGTACAGACAACACCAGTATCATGATGTGAAGCATAAGCAATACCTGTGTACCAGCCTCGTACTGGTGACCTTGCTCCTGTGCTCTGCCCTGTTTAGCTCCTCTCAGGACTGTGCACGTTGCATGCTTCCATCCCGGTCACACTCGTGGCCTCCCCAGTGCCAAAGCCTTGCACCATGCCCTGCTGGGCAGCACCCTTCCCTTTGCCAGCAGTGTGGCAGCACAGAGCAGCAAGTGTGGGGCCAGAGAGGACTCCTGGGGGTAGAGGTAGAAGGGTCTCCAGAAGTCAGGAAGGAAGAGAGGCTTTCAGCCCCACTTTGTACTGTAGAGTGTCTCAAGGACATGCCCTTCCCAGCTGGAGAACAATGGCTCAGGAAAGGGGCAGAGAGAAATGCTCCCCCCCAACAGGCCCAGCTGTTTAGAGCTTCTGCTGTGACACCTTCACCAGTGTCAGTGTCACAGACCACTGCAGTCCTGAGCAGGCTGACTAGCTCTCAGGGGGAAAAAGGCAGGAAGAAAGTAAAGGGAGTCTCTTTTTTGGAGCATTTCCTTTTTCATTGCATAGGATCTCCTTTTCCATTCCTCAGACTGGGGAACGCTGACTACTCCCACTTCTCAAGCCCAGTAGCCGCAGCATCAGAGGTAATAGTATTGGAGCGGCTCTCCTCAAATGTCAGGCCCAGACCTCAGCCATCTCAAGTAACCATGATCCCTAATCCCATTTAGAACCCATCCAGCTCCATTTAAAATGGATGCCTTTTTCTCCTTTTACTCCCGTGGGAGGGCTGGTCTGCTAAGAAGGGAAGGGTTGTTTTTTTTTTTTCCCGTGATCTGTGCGACAAGCAAGAAGGAATGAAATGAAAGTGAGTAGAGAAGAATGTTGCCTGAATATTAGGAAACCTTTCTGACTGCGAGGTCTATAAGGGCTGGAAAAGTCTCTCCGAGGAAAACCTGTAAGCTCTGCTGCATTAATCATTTAAACTAAACGAAGTGACGCTCTGGAGAATGTACTACAGAGAGGAGTAAAGCTCTGCCAAGGAGGCAGGAGACCTGATGGGGGCAGGTATGAACAAGAGGATGGGCCTGCCCCCTTCTCATTCTCACTTTACAGGTGGGGGGGCACCATTTTGTGGCCCTTAATTTTTGGAGTGGAGATTTAAAAGAAAGCATTATATATTGTATGTGATATGTCTGTTCTGGGCAAAAAGCAATGCTTTGGGTAAAGGAGGTTGCAGGTTATTAACCTTTTCATTTGTATCAAGTAATTTCTTTTTAATTCAGGCTTATAAAAATCCGAATGGGTCGTTCCCTGCTGAAGTGGATGATTTCTGCAAGGAGACAAAAAAAAAACCAAATCCATTTTTCGCTCAGTCGGCCTCGTCATGCATCCTTAGCTCCATCTTAATTACATGTTTCATCATGTTGCTCTGTTCAGGAAGCCCCACTAAGGCTAATACAGCAAGCCAGCAGAGCCAGCCTTAGGCACAGGCAGTCCCGGGAGCTGGCTGGGTCCCTGTGCTTGCAGGAGCCCTATGGACCTGGCGCAGCTGGCCTTCCCCCCCAGCCCATTAACCACACGCCAGCTGTGTGGGGCTCTTAGCCAGCCCGGTGCCCAGGGCAGGTGGCTCAGCCCTCTTTGGCAGAGCTGCAAGCAGCCTCGGACCATCTCCTGCATGCTGGGGGGTATGAGCCCGCCCGCTGGAGGTTACTTTATCGCGGAGCAGCTGCTGCGGGGTGACTCGTCCGGGCATGAAGCAGCAACTCCCGCCGCAGACACGGCACCTGGCGAGAGCGGGGCTGTGAGGTGAAGGCGGAGAGCACAGGGCTGTGAGGTGTAACGGGGAAGTTGATGGGGGAGAGAGGGTGAGAGCCCTGGGATGGGGACCCTGGGTTGGATGGGCCCTCAGGACAGGTGAGGGGAGTTGAAAGTCGACAAACCTTATTTCCTTTGAAACATGACTCTGGTGCCCTGCTGCTAAATTTTGTTGGGACTCTGCATGGTGTAAACCCAGCCCTGCAAACTGCATTTGAAATTAGGTACGTTGTGAAAACCCATTGGTGTTAAATTGGGTGTTGAACACTTAGTGCTTAATTCACAGGGAGGGCAGGAATCTGTGGTCACCCTTGGGGTAAGCTAAGGCAAGAAAAAGGGAAGGACAAGTGAGAAGTAACTCCAAGTGATGAGATAAAGAAGGAGGTCAGAGATTAGGGGATGGGACGGGAGGCCGGCATGTGCCAGATGTGCTATCTGTGGGGGAAAGCAGGAGGCCAGAGTCTGGAAAAAAGTCGAGTCAGGGAACCACGGTGTCCTTGCAGGCCTGGAGCTGGGAGCAGGAGCAGCAGGAGGCAGCACTGGACATTGAAGGAAGGGCTTGGAACTGGCTGGTGCAGATCATTAAATGCTCTGTGTTACCCTCCTACACAGCAGCAAGGCTCACCCCTGGCGTGGGAAAGGTCCTGGCACACATTCTGCAAAGCCATCCTGCTGAACATCCCTAGGAGCAAATGCCTTCCCCACTGGCTCTTCCAGGTGCCACCGTTCACCTCGTGGGAGTGGGTGTACACAGTGAAAAGCAGCAGGTAGCAAAAAGCCCCGGTAATAAGGAGGCAGCTGGGCACCCACTTTGTCCCCACGACACTGCCACGTGTTCCTAGACCTCTTTGTCCTACTGCAGCCCCGGAGCAGCTCTACCTCACTGCACTGCCCAGACCCAAACCTGTGTTTTCCTCTGTCTTCCAGCTTAGCTGCCTAGTTAACGAGCAGCTTGGAAATAACAATCTGAGGGACTCCCTTCATCCGCTTTACACTTCTAACAAGCTTTTTGAGCAGCAAACAGATATCCTGCGGTGCAGGCAGGTTCCAGAGCACAGGAGCTTTTCCCAGTGCAAGGGAAACAAGGAAGCTGCTTGTGGATGGGAAGGCATCTGCCAGCGGGGAGGAGAGATGCCTGTGTGCCTCCACTGTGACAGCCGCAGGTGGTCAGTGACCAAGTAAAAGTAATTAATTTGCAAATGGTGGTTGGAGACACCAGCTTTCCAACTGGCCAGCAAAGGACCAGCATTGTCAGCAGCCTCCATGGGAAGAGGGCTTGTGGAGGGAGGGAATCTTTTTTGGAGGTTGAACACCAAAAGGATCCTTCTTGCTTGCGAGTGGCTTCAGACTACAGCAGTGAAAGAAGCTGCCTGTCCTGCCAAGAGGACACGGAGCCAGGCTGCTGGGAGCCAGCATCACAAAGAGAATTGAAAATGAGGATGGAGAAATGGGATTTTCTGTGTGTGCATGTGCACAGGCAAATAGCTGGGAATGTCTGTCTAGGCAAGCGGGTTGTTGGGAGTGGGAAGCAGACAGGTGAAATAATTTGACTGTTCCTGGAGGAGGAGTGGGAATGGGAAAGCCGTGTGGTGCTCTGTTCACTGCGGCCCCCTCCTGTCTGAGTGCCCGTTTTTTTCCAAGCCCTGCTCCCAAACGCTGCTCCTCTATCATCTGGTCCTGTTCAAACCACTGTCCTGCTGGCCATGACCCCAAAAGATGCCGAGTGTTTGCAACTCCGGATTAAATTATGGGGGTTCAGGTGATTGGCAGCTCCAGAATCAAGCCTCCATGTTTTGCTCGTCCTCCTTGCTGTGTTGCAGGGCACCTTGCTCTCTTTGCGGTCTCTCCACTAATACCATCTGCCCCTCTTGCGCCGGAGCTCCTCCCATCTTCCTGTTGCCAGAGAAACAGCCACCTTGGCAACCTGCTGTCATCCTTGAAACACACATGGAAAAGTCCTCCTGATTGTTATGTTTGATCCTTCAGGCAGATCTGGAACATCACTCAAACTGACATGCATCTCCTGTGACACAATTACCTGGGGGGACCAGCGGGTGCATATGCATGTGGGGCGCGTGTGTGTTTCTCTGTGTAACTGTGTGCGACCACTGATATGTTTGAGGGCCTGGGAGTGTATTGATTTTTTTAATTATTCTTTGCTCACTCTAAGAAGAAAGGAGAGTTCTGGCTTGGAAAAAAAAAACCCCAGAAAATAAATAGAAATCATGCCTGATGTAGGGTTTCCCATTTTTGACAGCCCCTGTGCTTCAAGACCTCAGCCTCACCTGTCTTCTCACCCTTGTGTGCCCAGAATAACCATGAGCAAGGGCTTGTGGGTGTCAGGCACCTAAACAGTCTTGGGCAATGCAGAGCACTGCTGGTTACCTGTGGTCCTTGTGGTGCACAATATCCTTTCATGTGGCAGAGGGGTCTTTATTCTAAATTCTGGGACAGTTTGGAGCGGAGGGAGGCAGGGCCATTGGCATTGTTCTCCACTGCCTTACACAGGGTAGGTAACGTCAAAGCCTGTCTCTGTGAGCCTGAAAAAGGAAGACGATGCAGCTGTATTGTAAAGATTTCGGGGGAAAAGGATTTTCTTTTTGCCCAAGCTCAGGTCAGGAACTTCAAAATTTTGGAGATGGCAAGGACTCCTAAAAAAGGTCAGGCACGAGATGGGGAACAACCCAGTAGGCAATTAGTTGTCTTAAACCTAAGTAATTTATTTGGCCCCTGCTCTCTTCTTCCTTCCCTGTGCAGTGCCTGGATTTGCAGCAAGTTGATGTCTATTCTGTCCTTGAGAACAACACAAACAACCCGTCACCCAGAAAGAGTCCTCCAGGGAAGGTAAGGGCTGGGGCCCTGTTCTTGGAGACTTCCCTTATGCACTGGGCACCTGGGGAAAGAAAACCCACAGGGTCCTCATGGCCCTAGCAGCAGTACGTGTGTCTCCAGTCCCACCGAAAGGGGAAAGACGGGACGTGGCATCCACTCGCCAGCTGGCCTGCACATGTAGGCTGTCTTCCTTCTTCCGGCAGAACCCTTGCTCCTGCAGCTCTACCAGTTCTGGTAGTCCCAGTTTCATGCAGATGCTTTGCTGTATGACGTACGCTGAAAGGCACTGGGGGGTTTGGTGCTGCTGCTCCCTCTGAATGGGACAGATGTTCATGGAGAATTGGCCAGATGCTGGTCCCCGCTACTGCCCTTTCCAAATTATTTAGGCAGCTGAGAAGTCCTCTGGGGTAGAGGAATCTCTGCACCGGGGGTAGACCCTGGACACAGCTGTGCTCTCACCGGCATTAAGCACCTGAAAGCCATTTCATGGTGGCAGAAGCTAAAATGGTCTGAACAGAGGCTGGGCTGATACAGTCCCTGTCAGCTCTGGGGCTCAGGAAAAGGCGGTGTGGGTACGTTTTGGGCTTGGATCTTCTTGCTGGGCTGGGAGTTATGAGTTAGAGACAAGGAAATAAATCCACTCATAGTGAAAGTAGCTGCATCTTGGAATATGCAGGTGCAGATCAGTTGTGGGGGCCACATGAAGCAGACCAGAGGTCCACACGGCCCTTTACCCTGCCTTTGGCAGGCTCAGGCACCCCAGGGAACATTTCCTTCCTGTCCTCAGAACTTTGTTGTTCTTTTCCCCCTCCCGACCTTTTATCTGCTTAAAAAAATACATTAATTCTTCTAACATCAGAAAATGGTCCTGAAAAATGTCTCCCACCTCCTCCCACTGATGTCCTGTTGGGGAGGAGTTCAGCAGGTTGCCTATGCAGCGTGGAGCGTGGTGCCAGCTTCAGTTGCCACCATCCCTCTGTTTCATGAAGGACAGTGTTTTCCAGTGTCTGAGGCGTTTTCACAACTCCCACCTTTAGGAAAAGGTGGTCTAAAAACAAGCGGCCTCCCCTGTGTCAGAGCTACTTGCCATGTGGTCTGGTTCCAAGGCTACTGGCCTCCTGCTGTTACTGCCGTGGCACCACAGCGGTTGGTGGTAGCAAAGGCAGGTATCTGATTATTGAGGGGAAGGATGGGTTAGTTTAGGTAGGTTGCTTTATACCCCAGTGCATCGTATGCACTGGAAAAGACAGCATCCCTGGTTTTGTGTTCTGGCTACATTTTGAGTTAGTTGGATAGGGAGAACAGTAGGTCCTGATCCCTCTTCCCTGTCCTATTTATGCTTCTGTGTACCTTTATCAGCTGCCCTCTTCGAAACAATTCAATCTGGGTGATGAGATGCAGTATGTGTGGGTTTTTTTCTCCCTTACCGTGTTGTCTGGGCTGTGCTGAATTGATTGTGTGTGGCCCACACCACCAATCAACTGCTGCTTTGGGGGGCAGTGGGTCTGTAAAACAGAGCAGGAAGAAAGGAACAAAGCAAGAGCAAAGGAGCATCTGTGTGTGAGTAGGCCTGGCACTAGTAGTCTCAGCCAGTGTGGGATAAAGGTCTAAGGAGAGATGGGAGAAACAAAGGAGAGGAAAGCAAAGAGAGGTGATGGTATGAGCTTTTTACACCAAGAGCAGACACCACCAAGTGTCCTCAGTTCTTGTGCTGGTCAGAAGGAAGAGAAGCGTGAGTTGTGGGACCCCATGGTGTCTGCACAGGAGAATTTGACTGCACTTTCCACTACTGTTGCAAGCACCTCGGTCAGCTTCCCTCTCAGTCATCTTGGGCTGTGACCGCCTGGGACAATCATCTTCCAGCTGGCTGTGCCAGAATATAACAGGGTGTTTCCCCTAAGAGTGAGACTTGTGGGCCAGTGGGTTTGGCCTCTGAGTGGGAGCTGGGATTGCTGACCGGTGGCTGATTCTGCTGCGGAGGGTCCGGGCCAGCGCCTTGCTGCAGAATGCTGCGCGTAGAGGGGGAGCTGTAAAAGGAAGCAGGGCAGAGAGCCCCTGAAACAAGAGCATTTGCATGCTGTCGCGCTGGACTGTCAGCCAGCTTGGGCAGCGAGGGGTTAATCCTGCTTGTTTTGGAGGTGCCTGCGCTCCGCACTTTTGTAAAATGTTTCCCTTTGGTGGTGGTAACAGAGAAAATGCTAGTGTAGGTAGGGAGGGCTTCATTCACCCGGTGGCATTTCAGCTACTTGCTGTGTAACCTTGCTTACAGCAGGCCTGTGCCACACAGCGCTTAAAATATCAGTCTGTCAGCACCTTGTCTACACAAGGAACAGTCGTGTGGAATAGACTCTACTGTTGAAGAAACAGTATTGAGGAGGTCAGGGAATTCCTCCTTCACAGAATCCAAAGCGATTTATTTTTTTTCCAAGTCCAATTTTCCCTCCCCTCCCTGTCTGACAGCTTTTTGGGGGAAGAGTGACAAGTAAAGGAGGCATCTTTATCCCTTGGGCTGGATTAGTCACGTTCGTCTCTGGCAGAGCAACATTGTTCACTGTAGTGGCTTCCATTTCAGCGGATCGCTTATAGCCATTTCTAACAGAACGAATGTCAGTGCCTGCTTATTAAGAATTAATTAATCTTCTTTTGAATAATTTTCCTCCATTTCTTTTTCTCCTTTTCATCATTCTGCAGACACCTAAGAAGCAAGCAACTCTAGAAGAATCCTCTGATACGCTGTATGAGAATATCTAACAGGGAAAACCTGACCCTATGCGGACCAGACATCTTTCTGTACGGCAGAACTACTTTCTTACATCCCCAGTTCTCTGTGGAGATCCACAGTGACTTCAGGGCACAGCCGTGAGGGACTTGCGAACCTCCGGCTCCTTCTAAACTGCCCTTCATTAACAACAGAATGGATCTGTTTGAATCCCACCGGGGCTCAGTCTGCATTGATGCAGCAAAGCTATTTTGCAGCAAAACCGTTTGATGCAAAAGAAAAAGCTGCTTTTGACAAGCACACATATCTTAGATATGGTGCAGATGGGATCTGTGCAGGTTTCTGTCACCTTGCCTGGCTGAAATACTTAAATCTCAATCCTCTGTAAATGATAGGACAATCCAGAGACCTCCCTGCTTGCTGGCTTGACCTTCCAATCCTGACCTGCAGCAGTCCATCTGATTCTGTGCCTATGGCTTTCCTGACATGGCCATCAGGCCTTCATGCATAGTTTAACTGAGATCCAAGCATTCACCTGCCCATTTTTCCTTTCTCAGGAACCCCCACGGTGAAACATGCTTTCTCATAATCTGCTAATCCCATCAAGTAGTCACAGACACCTACTGTGACCATAGTCAGTTGACTCAAATCAGTGCCTCTGAGTAAATGCTTTCCCTTCAGCCATATCAGCAGTATATGGTGAGGACTGTGATGCATGGAGAGAGATAAAGATGGAGAAAAGGAAAACAGAGAAAATATTCCTGCCTGGCAACATGTCTCAGTGGCAGTGCCCTTCCCAGAGCAAGGAAGAGGAACAAGGAGGTGGGAACCTGAGGAAACTCCCTTGCTGGGGCTGCGTAAGGCAAGCGGGTCTGGGGCCAGGTTCCAGCCCAGAGCTGTTCAAGCTGAGCTTCCCTATTTCCTCTTCTTCTTGGCAATGGGCATTGTTATCGCTTGGGATTTTGAGCCTCTGTGGGAGCAGGCATGGTACCGCTGCCCCACCAAAACCAATAGGTTTGCCTTTGTTTCAGCTGGCCAGTATTTCCCAACAAGGGTATAAGGCTCCTTTACTCCCACCCCCCGTATGTTATTTGGCCAGGTAGACCAGTTCTGAAACTTAGACTGACTGGAGGGAGGAGGGACGCCCTAGAGGTGAATTTCCTATCCAAGCTCTTCTGTCTCCTAACAGCTGGCACTTGCCTACCATTTGTGCTGATGCATATTCTAGTTCTGATAGGGAAGAGGTTACATTAAATATCCATATAACACGATCAAACCAGTGGATCAAAAAGCTGAGGCTGTTTTATCTCAGATTAAAAAACAACAACAAAATAACAACCAAACAAAACCAACCCAAAATAAGAATATGCAGCATAACTTTAGAGGAATCATAGAAACCTCTTTAAAGGAGAAGATCAAATTAAACTTGAGCTCCAGGGTCATAGGACCCTCTCTAGTTGAAGATAATGTTGCTATGCATCAGAGATAGAGGCTATGGAAAATGTCTCCAGGGCCTCCAGCCTTCCTATACTATGTTTAAAGAGATAATCCGCTTATTGCTTTGCTCTTTTTATTAGAAGAGATTTCAAACATGCAATTTGGACTTTCTTTAACCACAGGAAAATGCTTTTTCTCTTCCCAGTGTTGAGGAATTCATTTCAGAAAGAGCAATGAATAGACAGCATGGCTTATTAGACCCGTTTTCCATTTGTTAAGTGATCGCAACCATTATAAATAAATATTTTTGAAGTGAACAATTTTAGTGTTTACCAATATGACCAGAAAACATTTGTCTTCACAGAAGAACTTACAGAGGATTGTACAGGTATAGCAATTCCTGTCCTTAAGAAATTTGAAGAAATGATGAGATTAATTATAAATAAGTTGCAGCATGGCAATAAAATATTCAGCAGAAGCTGGTGGATTAGATGAAAAGTGAAAACTTTCAAAATAATGTTGCTTAGTTTTTGTGTTTTGCTTTTTAAATGCTAAAAATGCTGGGTGCTACTGGAAATTCCCTGGCAAGGATCTCATTTTGCAGTGAATTGATTTGTCTTGTCTTTCTGTTACCTTTTTAAATAGTGTGTTTCTTACATTTATGCCTGACCAATTCTATATATTAAGTAGCTGAAGCTGTTTAAAATGAAACATTAGAGGAAGAATGGCATTTGGAATAGAAAAGGCTACTCTAGAACAGTCAGTGCTAAAGTACTGGAAGAATCACACCAGGTTCTGATCAATTAAGTGGAAAAGTAAAAATTTCCAAGAAACACTGGCAAGTCTGGGGATTTGGGGTGTGCGCCAAAGCTAGCCAAACATGGGGGGAGTTGCTGTGTTGATTTCAATGGGTTTTGAATTGGCCCTGCAAGGGTAAAAGGCTGCTGCACGAGAAAAGGCAAGTTTTGAAGCTACGTAGACACAAGCTAATATCACCTCTTGGGCATCGTGAGCCATGGGCAGCCACAGTAGCATCAGAGAGCGTGAGAGAGAAAGGTATGAAGCAGCAGACTGCGAGAGCAGGGATGCTTCTAAATGGTATGATGTTTTCCAAGGAGGTATGAGGAAATGCCTTCAGGCACTGGTAGGAGAGACTAGGAAATATAATTTATATAATATTGGTATAGCTACTTTGTAGCAGAGATTTGTTCAGGAAAAAGTCAGTCATTTGGTCTTTTTGTCTTAGGTGGCTCTATGGCCCATGAGAGTAGATGCAGAAAATTAATATTACTACCAAGAGGAAAGGAGTTCATTTTTAAGTGTTGAGCAACTGAAAAAAAACCCCAAACAAGAAAAATTAAGGATTGGCTCCCCCAGCTCCACAAAGCTGAGAGGTGATGACTGGCTTGTTGTGTTCACTCAAGAGGTTTTGCTTTAAAATGAATGTTGAGAATGGATTCCTTCAGCATGGTGCTGTTATACACAGAGCATGCTCTCACGTTACGCTGGTATAATCTTTTATTCCCAGGTGTTGAATTATCCTTTTGTATTGGCAGGATTTCAGGGAAGTGGAGACCCATTATCAAAGTAAGCAGTGGTGCGAGGTGGAAATACGCTGCCTGCCGCCTTCTGAAGAAAGTGCCGTGTTAGCACTAGGATCCTTTGCCCTCTCCACCAGGTGTAAGCCTTTGGTCCTGAGAGACGGAGTGTCTCACCGTGATCATCCTCAATGGGTTGTCTTAGTTGGCATTGCTGCACTGAGGTCATTTAGTGCCTTTAAAACAACTCCTTCACAAAGCTTTACAGCAAATCCTAATTTGAGAAGGCAAAAACCAGGGTGTACTTGAGTGGTTCATTGGTTTGTCGGGTTCATCCTTTTCTGCAGAGGACAAGCTCTTGCATGGGTACTGTTCTGTCGCATGAAACACGCCAACTACACTTTGCCATTATCTGTAAATAAGAAAGACCTTGTTGTGGTGGATAACGACAATGAAATGTATGTCCAAGGTATTCTCCTTCATCGCTTCTGTCTTCTACTCTTCTTTTTCCTTCTGAGGGGTGTCACTACTGTAAATCATCTCTAAATAGCCAGCCAGGGCTGGTTCTTTATCAAGGGTGATGCTTGACTGAACAGCACCCAAGCGAAATGGTTATTACCGCTGTGTTTTGCACGACTGTCCCACCTGGTGTACAAGTCTGGGCCAAGGGCAGGGGTCTCTTCCTCCTGTTGGGCTGTCTCTTGGGAAGACCCGGTGTTTCTTCAGCCCTTGGCCATGCAATACAGTGACCCTCTGAGACAGGGATTTAGGGAAGGCAGTGAGTGAAGCCACCAGATGGTGCCCTAGGTCCTCGCTGCTCCCTTTCCTGTCCCCTGCCTGCCCACATCCCCCTGCCACCTCCCCTGGTAGTCCCCAGACCACAGACTCCCGGGGGCGGGCACCTACAGCCATGCAGAACATCCCCAGCCATGACTGTCTTCTGCTCCTGGGGTTGGTGCCTCTGATAGCCCTCACAGCTCCGAGCCATGCCCCAGCTGCCATCAGCACCTGTGAAGAGATGGGGACAGGACAGTTTCCCCTCCTTTGCATCTGTGAAGTCTGGAGAAATACCTTCATCGGATACCAGTGTCTTGGCACAGGGCTGCCCATGTGAGGGACAGGAGAGTGGCTGCTGACACTGTCATTGGGTCAGACTGGCATCTGAAATGCAAAATTGGCCAGATGGGGCCAAAATTGGCTGCTTGGAGCTGCCACCGCTTTCTTTCAGCGTTTGGAAACGGCATTTTATCTTGGGTTTGGGAAAATTTACTGTGTATCCATGGTGAAAAAATCCTCTGCAGCATATGCTGCTCCTCTTCTTTGCTGTGTCAGGAAGCTGATGAAGGCTCAGATATTGCTCTTTCTGTGTTTTGGGCTTCTGTGGTGGTCAAGATTTGCTATGCACAGTGAAGTATAATTAAGAGTTTATAATAAAAAAGGAGAAGGTCAGAGAGCACCAGTGACTGCCTGATCTCCAAGGGAAGATGAGAATGCGAACCTTCAATGTCTTCTCTTGCTTGATTCTAGGGCAAGCCAGTCTCCACTTACTGTCAGGGATAAAATGTTTTTCTTTGTTAATGATAAAATAGAAATGCAGGTTAGTATTAGTAACTAGTAAGTTACTAGGTACTTCACTATTAATAACCAGGCCTTTAAGCTGCCAAACTGTGTTACGAGCTGTGGATCTGCAAGGTTCACAGCACCAGTGCTGCAATGACACAGTCACCTGGGGACGAAGGACGATGGTGCTTTGACAACACCAGGCAGGTTCCCGTGAGAAGTGGCACAGGAGGGCAAGTTGTCAGCTCCTGAGGCAAGGCCTGTTTAGGCAGGAGGGGAGAGGTCCTGTTCCAGGAGGGAGTCTTTCTCCTCACCAGCCGATGAACCTCTCCTGGAGCTCCTCTTTTCCTTCAGCTCTTTGAAATATGTGGGTTGTGTTGCATCGCCCTAGGCCACATGAAGATTTGGATATACAGCTGGTAGGGCCAGGCAGGTCAGCCACCCTGCTTTAAGGAGTCAGAATGTGATTATCCAAAGTGGAACAGGGTGAACGTGGAAAAGCTAACATATGGGCTTCTTCAAAACGTTATGTCTTTTAATAACCAGTCAGGGCCTCCGGTTTCTATCCCTTCTGAAAGATCGTCTGCTTACAATTTTATGCAATGATATCTGAGCACTTGCAGGGGTAATAATTGTACCCAAAATACCTATACCACCGTGAGCTTCCCTTCCTTGCGAGGGAATTAGCCTTGTAATGCCGCTGATGGTGCTTTTGGCACTGACATGTGCCATTAAAATCAAAGATTTCAGCAGTCCTTGCAAGGCTCAGTATGACGTTTCAGCTTCATACATGGAAAAAATGGAGGCTCAGGAGGTTAAATGACTTTTCCAAAATTGCAGATGGTCAGAGGTGAAGTTGGGAACAGAATTCAGTATCCTATGTTCTTATTTGTATCAGGTTGTCCAGGTGGGAGCCAGCAGCTGGGTAAGTAGGAGCTGCTGAGCTCCTTATAGTTTAGGAAAAAAAAAAGTTTCTTCCTGAGTCACCAGCACTGGTTTCTGCAGCACTTTGCTTTTCATTTTTGATTTCTCATGCAGGTATCGATCAGGCTCACATCTGCATGGCTGAGGTCTGTTTCCTGAGGTAGCAGAGCTGCAGGAGAAGTTACTGCTCTCTTTTACAGAGATACCCACCATTTTGACAATAAGGAAAGCTCGTCAGAGCCAAATTACCACGGAAAACCCAAATATATACGCTGTAATTCCCCAAATAAATGTTTAAGGAGGGGATGTGCTGAGTTGCTGCTCATCCACCCCGTAAAGTCTTCCTGATTGCTGAAGAAGTTCCCGAGCTTGTCAAGAGGGTTTAGGCAAGGAAGAAAAAATGGCTGCAGCTGAGTTGCAAAGACGCTCCGCTCAGGAGGCAGGGAGGTGGAGAAGCCCCTACCATCCCAACAGTCAGATGCTGGAGAAGGAGGGGTGAGGAGAGGCGATAATGCTGATAATTGCATGAATGGAAATGCTTGCCATTCTTTTTAATGTTTAAAGGAAACCACAGTTTTGAGGTGATGTAATTCCTGCTCAGTTGGGTTGTTTATTCGAGCAGTGCAGCGCTGTGCTAGTACATGGGGAAGAGAAAGTAAAACTTCAGCTCGGCTTTTGCTCTCTCGGGATTTCTGTACGCTTTCAGACTCATTCAGGTCAAGGCAGGGTGTGAATCTGAAGTGCAGCAGCTCTTCCGTCATGGCCCTCTGTACAGACTGGCCCTTTATGAAGGAACACGCAAAACACAGATGGGGGTTTTGAAGAAACCAGTTTAATAGAAGGAGCTGTAACTCTTCTTCTCCTCCCCAAAAGATTTAAAATAATCTTGCTGTCCATAAAAATCAGGTTAGCTATTTTGGGTTCTTGCAGAGCTAAAATGAATACAGCACCTCTCATTTTCAGTCACGATAAGTCACTAGATATCAATTCTTAATTGCGTGATTAATCTTGAATTTTCAGAGCTGAGAGTGCCTGTCCTAGCACTTGAACAAGAGCTACATTTAAAAGAAAGGAGAAAACACTTCCTTTTTTTTTTTTTTCTTTAAACATAGCCTGCAAGGTAAGAGCATGAAATTACAGTGAGGTTTGTAACATATGTTGTCCTGAGAAAGATGGGCCATTAGGCAAAATGCAAGTGAAACAGTCAGAGGTTCATGATATACTAGGGCAGTGTGATGAATTAATTTTAGCATACACTTTAGCAATTCATTACAAGACTACCTCAGACCCAAATGCTAGTACACTTATATTTGCTGTATGCTCATGCATGTTAGGCCATGTTTTTCCTGTAAATTAATAAGCAGAAAGTTTTCCTTCATGAAGATCGTGACATTTCTATGTAGAGAAAGGCCATTTAAGGTCAACAGTTGTGGAGGACTACACCTTTGTGTGCTTTGTGTATGGTTTGGACTGATAATTACCCTGCACATGCCTCACTCAAGGATGTTAAAAAAATACAGACCAAGTAAGAAAAGACATTCAAATCCCTTATAGAACATTTATAAAATTGTTTGGGCTTTTTTTTTTTTCTTCCCCAGCAACGTGGGTGCGGCACATCCAGGATGAGCAGCAACATGGTGTATCAGCCCTTGCTTGGGAGGAAGATACTATACTGTCAGGTCTCCTTTTCTGTATGACAGGCAGGCCAGAATATATGACAGCACAGCGTGATGTAAAGGTGTTATGGGTACAAGTTCAAGCTGGCTTTCTGATGTTAGAAAAAGGACTTACCTTGATCTCATCCCTCTAACTAAGGAATAATAAGGCCTCTGATTTTTTTTCATTCCAATTAACTGCTGTATCTGGATGCCACAGACTTCTTGGGAGAGGTGAGTGCTGTCCAGGACATCTACTCAAAGGTCTGTGTAATCCAAGAGAAAATTATGGTGGCAATATTAAAACACAGGAGTGCCATCACCACTGTTCTTACCAGATGATGAGCCAGTGACCTCTAAAGAAAATCCCAGTGGTAAAAGGGAAAAATTCTGACAATACCCACCCCCACCCCCCCAACCCCTCCCTGCTGGAACTAACCATGGTTATTTTGGTCTACAAGTGTCGCCAGCAATGGTGTAGAGAAGGGAAAGTTTCCACCACGTACTAGGCTGAGACCTATTGCTCTGCAGATGTCCCAGTTAGTGGGCAGCTGAACGGTCCCAAAGGCATATTGTCCTTATCTAATCCCTTCCTGCAGTCAGAGTTTCTTAAGTGGTGTCTTGTGTGCTTTGCTTCATCTTGTCTTGTGTGAATCAGGTGATGGGAGCTCCTCTGGGATGCTGTCTTGCAGTCTTGTAGATTAATGTTTCCTTTGCTTAATTTAATTTACATTTATACTCCCTCAGACAACCCTACACAGTCTTTCTCGCTCCCTGGTGCTTCTGCACCCCTGAAGTTCTCATATGCAATTTCCGTGATGCTTTTCACAGTTGTTATTTGGGCAACCTACACACACTGTAATCCCTTCCAGCTTTTTTATCATTTTATGTTCCTCTTTTTTTTATTTCCCTCCAAGTTGTTGACATCTAGCTAGCACCAAGTTGTCCAGAACTAAACATGTCTTCAAACTGCGGTCTCACCACTATATTAAAAAATGGGACTATTGCCTATATCTCTGAGAAGAGGTCTCTGCCTTTACAACCCCAAATTAAATTAACTGCATGATTTTTGCTGCCATATCACATTGCAAAAACATATTAAGTCTGCTGTCTACTGTCTCCCTGAGGTCTTCTGGTATTTCTGCTTTCATTGCTTGAGCACAGGTGATTCCTCTCTTCACCTCAGTTTCTATCTTTCAGTAGCTTGTGTGTTATACCTACTGCATTTTTAGACACATGGGATCGTTCAGGGTTCCTCTTTGAGGAACAGCAGTGTGATTCCTTACACATAAGTAAATCCTCTCTATTTTTTAGCATGAAATAGTCTGTCTCCACCATTTCCCCTCCAAGCTGTCCTATGATAATCTGCCTCAGTGCAATTAAAAGGCTTGTTACTCTCTTTGGTTTCCAGATTTTCCTATTTATAACTGTATAGAGCACTGGCCTGTACGTTAATAATCTGCAACAATCTGTTTGAACGTCACATACTGAGACTCATGGGTTGAAACTCTTTTTCTGGAGAAAGGGAAACACCGTTCTTTCCTTAGGAATTTCTGCCCCAAATGTCAGGAAAATGGATTAAATTTTCTTTGATGGGGAACGACATATTAGAATGTTGCTTTGTGCAGGAGACATCTTCCTATGGGTGGCTCAACACTCTGAAATTAACTTCCCTGGGAAATAAGGTCTATGACAGAAATTGCCACCATACTCATTTTCTGTGGTATAAATACAGAGCAGTGTGAATAGAGGAAAGAAGAAAACCACCCTCATGAAACCAAAACACTTTGTGCCATGCATCATTTTCTTCCTGGGGAGAGAACAAGAAAAATAAAAACAAACCCTCCTTGTGACAGATGTTAGTCAGATCAGCTAATGCAGTCCTAGAAGGTAATTGGATATTATTTTTATGAAAACAGTGTAAGAATCAATACAGAAGGGAACACATTTTATCATATTCTATTCCACAGATAAGAGAATCTGGAGGAATTGGTTAAAGCATGCAAGACATTAAAAGTAAAAGTGGTGTTGTGGCTGTGATGGTATAAAGAACCTAGAGAAGCAAGGCTTGTGGCAAAAGGTAGCATCTTTTATTAGATCAACTGATAGAGCTAGAAAAAGCAAACAAGCTTTTGGGCTCAGGGTCTTTTTATCAGAGCTGACAGAAAGCAGCAATATTCAAGCTAACTACAGGTTAGATGCAGGTGCTCTTAATCTAATTGTATTAATCAATTTGACCACTTGAGAAAAAAAAAGGAGCACCTATGGAGCAGCAAGGGCAGTGAGCAGAAGTGACTGACAGGCTGCTGGTTCTCTGCTGGACCACTAGCGAAAAAGGGTTGTTTGTGCTGGTGACAAAGGGAGACGTCAGCAGGGAGGCTGTAACGGCCTAGGAAAGCAACATCTCCATTAAATCCACGAGTTTTAGTATTTAGGGATTAGAAGTTTTAATTCCGAGCCTCATCTTTTGGGAACGTTTTGTAGGTCTCCTTTGGGATAAGGATTGAGGGGTTTGAATTGTTGCTGTCTGACAAACACTCCCCTAACAATGAGTACATGTTTCTGTCCTTTATTGGCTGGCTGTACGTGTTCGTTCTAAGACAGCAATTATTTAGTTTCATTCACATGGTTTCTGTGGGGGTATGTTGTGTGCTGGATGAAATGATGAACTGTAGAGATTTGGGACAAGTACATGCAGGAACAAAGAATTTTGGCGGTTTTGCTATGGGAGGAAGAGCATTGATTATGCTGTCTGTGGAGCGGTACTGGCGTATTTAATGTTTGATGCTCTGGCGGTATCTGGTTCTATTTCATGTGTTTTCATCTGTGGATTTGCTTCCTGTAATGAGCTGGCAAAGGGAGAGCCTGAAGGTTAGGAGAAGAGACACAGGGAAAAAAAAAAAATCTTTCAGAGACAGTAATTTAAAAGATTATTTTATGTGTGGATTTTTGCATGGAATATTATCGCTATTGAGGCATGTGGTTTGCGGGAGGGAATGCTACAGTAGAGACTCTAAAATAAAAAGCAGAAAAACAAATTTGCAGAAAGCTAATGTGGTCAAAGACTTTGCCAGTCCTTGTTAATTTTGGTTGCTCTAGACACACACCAAATTAACCTTGATCCCTTGAAAAGTGGTTTTCTAAAATTGCTGTCCTATCTTTATTGTAGTAAATTTGTATCTATTTTGCTGGAAGAGTGACCTTGCTGGATAAAGTAGATCACCAGTGTGCTCCTCAGAGCAGGTGCAACAGTATCTGTAGGGCTGGCTGAATCTCACAGGTTTTTGGTGCGTTTTGGATGGCTGCTGGCCTTACTGCATCCGCTTCATAAAGGAATTTTTATGGTCTGTAGGTTCTTGCGTATCTGCTAGCTTGCAGGGCGCCATTTTTTAATGTCAGTCGTGGTGCCTAGAAAGCTGATGTCAGTGTAGGCGCAAACTTGGGACTGACTAGAGCAGCAGGGAAGCTGCTCATTGAATTTGCAGTTGTATTTGTTGAAAGAGTCCGAGGTTTTCTGAGCTGCCTGCATTTCTGATAGAAATGTTATCTATGTTTCCTATATATGGCCTGGCTTGGTGGTGTAATGTTTTTCCAGACTTGGCTTGTGAAGAAAAATGGCATATAGGGGCATTAAAGAGCTGCAGAAAGGTGATCTTTCTCTGCCCCCCACTTAGAGCTTGGCAAACAAAAGGAGATGACTAAATGCTGTCTGAAGAAGTGAGCTGGATGCTTGCTACATGATGTAGCAGATACAAAAAGACTGTATGCATTAAGAAAAATCTTTCGGAAGCCATTAAATACAAAGACCCCAGCTGTGGGTCGGGAAGCGCCTGACCTCAGGATCGCTAGGTCATGGCGGTCTTCTGGGGCAGCGTCCGTGGTCCTCTTGCTGGAGCAGACAGTCTTGTCTTAGAGCTTGTCTGTTCAGCAGCCTCCGAAGCAGGATGCTGACCTCAGTACTGCTGTTTCTCTGATCTCTTCTAGAGAAAATGAGGGGTTTTCCTCTCTTTTATTGCGAGCCCCAACTAGAATGCACATAATTACGTTTTTATTTACTTTCCAGACTGCTGCGGCAGGCCCAGGCCTATGCATCAGGGCCCGAAGCGCCTCAACAGCAGCCTCAGGAGGGGAACAAACGCGCTGCCCGGGGTCCCTTTCACCCAGCGCTCCCCCACGCTGGACGAGGCCGGCGAAGCCCCTACCCACCTCACGCTCCCGCCGCCCCACAACACCCCCCCAGCCGTGAGGCGGCCGTTCCTCCGGGAAAGCCGGCGCCTGCCCCGG
>VYZV01013228.1:132152-177855 GCA_013401275.1 Pandion haliaetus
GCCTCCCCTTGCGCGGGAGGGGCGGGGGGCTTTCCCCCTGACGGGGGCGACCCGCCTCGGCGGTGCGCGGGGGTGCGGGGGGACGCCCCCCCCCCGTTTGTTCTGAGGTGACTTTTTAAATCTCTTGGGGTTTGTGTGTCGTCGTGCCCCCCCTCTCTCCCGCCCCGGCGTGTGCGGCGTTTTCTGGCGGTTTTATCTGTTTTCAAGCGGGCCGTAACCCGAGCTCTCCCCGCGCCCCCCGGGGACGGGGACCCGCCGCGCTCCCCGCCTCCGAAGGACGGTCGCCGGTGCGCGGGGGGTCCGGCCGCCGGGCCTGGCGGCAGCGGGGCAGTCTCTCTGGGGCTGCCGAGAGCGGGAGGAAGCGCTGATGCTTCCCGCAGGCTGCCGTTCATCCCCTCGCGTGGGTATCTGTCCGGCTGTGTGCAGCCGTCGTTCGTCTCCAGTTCCTTCATGTTATTTTCTTCCTATAGCGAACGCACAGTTAACGCCGTGCGGTTTTGTGCGTTGCCTCCCCCCTTCTTCCCCTCCCTTCGCCCATATTGCTGCCCCCCCCCTCCCCCTTTGTGGACCAACACGTCGTGACCTTTCTGGCTGTTAAGAAGAATATTAAGGTGATTTTTATTTTTGTTAAGGCACCATCTCGCTTACGAGCTGCCTTTCCCAAGCCAGATTAGTGCTGGTGGTGGTAGGCAGCCCCTCGCCCACCCGGGACTTGCCCACCAGGGCCGTGACTGGTTGTTGACAGCGCGGGGGTGCGCACATGTGCCACACGGTCCTCGAATGAGCGGCCTCGCGGCCACCGAGGTTTACAGCTGGAAACTCCTGGTGGGAGCCCAGGCAGCAGCATGGCAAGACCCGCTGCCGGGTGAAAAATACCCCAGCAAGGCTGGCGTCTGAAGCCTCTTCTTGTTTGGGAAGCGCTCTCCCCCATCTTTGCTGCGTGGGGGTGCTGAGAGTGTGGTGCTGAGAGGGTCGCTGGGGGAGTAAGAGGTCAGGAGAAGTTTGTGGGTAGGAGAAGGGGGTCCTGGGGAGGTGGGCTGGGGGTGCAGGAGGGGCTTGCAGGGAGCTGGGGTGGCGTGGGGAAGAGCAGGCAAGGGGAGAGCACGAGTAATGGAGAGCACAGGGGGCTGTGGACAGCCTGGGCAGGGGGCTCGGCCCTTGAAGTGCTTTTCCCTCTTTGTGTGTACGGCGTGGTGCAATGCTGCTGAAGGGAACAGTTCGATGTGTGAGTGGTTTTTGATTTTCTTCTTTTTGTTTAATTTTATTTTTGGCCCGCAACCTCCTCTGCTGTGATACGAAAATAACCTGCTCCTAGGCACGGCTATCATCTTCCTTCATACACCAGGTGGCCGCCTGGCTTGAGTCTTAACGCAGGTGCCCATTAACTCTGGCTCTGTCCAACTGGGAGCATCCCTGGGAAGTAGTCTTCCCCTGCGCGGTTATCTTGGCTTGCAGGGACAGAGAAGAAACAACGGTTCCCTTTCGGAGGGAGGTGCTAGGCTGGCCTTAATAATTGTGTTAAATCTCTTCTCTTTAAGTCAAAATTAAACATAAGTAAAGCTGCGAGGTGAGGAGAAACAAGCCACCTGCTGCCCTCTGGGTGCCTGGTGCCTGTGAGGGCAGGAACAGCCCTGGCGAAGCCATTTGTGTTCAGGTGGTAGAGCAGGACTGTGGTTCAAGCAGTAGGAAACCAATTGCATGCCAGGGAAGGCAGTGGGGAGAGGAGAAGCCAAGGGTGTGTGGCACCTTCCAGTGCAGCTAATGTGTCCCAAGATGTTTCACAGCTCCTTTCGCTGCAGGCTTTAGAAAGAAAGGGGGTGCATGAGCAAGGAGGTTGGGCAGATACTGCTGTCAGCCTCAACTGTTCAGAGACTACGAGTTAGCCCACTCGTGCTGCCCTCACGTCAGTGTTTTTAAGGAGTGGCGTTGGGGTCCTTGTTGGCATCCTTCAGGGTGAACCAGATTTGCAAGTTTATGCATATCTTCGTGCAGACTTGGACCTGGAGTTTATTTTTAATGAAACCCACAAATCTTACATAGTGTGACTTCAGTTAAAGCAGCAAATGCTCCAAAACCAGGCAAAACTGTGAAAGCAGGCAATACTGACTTTAATTGCTTGTTTTTCCCCAACCTCTTATTTTCACAAGATTCCTGTCCCGAGTCCCCTCCCTTTGTGGGTGTTTTTTCATAGTGGTGGGGCACAGAAAGGAACTTGTCAATAGCCAGCTCAACTTCTGCTTGTTAGGGCTGAGAATGTGACTGGTTTTAATGTAACCAGCTGTGTCACAAGGGCCTGGACTGGGACCCTGACAGTTTGTTTCGTGTGGGTCATTAGCTGCCATGGAGGGCTAATGACTATGGCTGACAACTTGTGTCTTCACAAAATAGGAGAAAAGGTTGGCTTTTCGTCTAGAGTGGACGGGAGGTTTGAAGTGAAAGTTAGTTCATCTGTCCCTCCCCTTCAAAAAAACGTACAGCACATTTTTGAAACTGAGTCATCAGGTAAAATTTATTTCAAGTATTTTTAGGCTATTATGAATTCAATGCACTTTGGCCACATGCTCACTGGAAATTGTAAGACAGTCTTGCTCAGATTTGCCCTGGCTGGGCTTGAAAAGGTGATGAGGGAGTTTCCTTGCTGTGGCCCTTTTAGATCCGAGCAGAACAGAAGTTTCTTAAAAGGGTCAAGACAACTGCTGTACAATACCCTTTCTGCAGAGGTCGTATAGGAGCAACATAAGCTATCCAGCCCCATCTTTCTGGGCAGCCTTTGCTGACAGGGGTAAGCAAGTGAGGTTGGAAGCAGGAAGGGGTGGAATATTTTGATGCCCTGTGCTCTGGACAAACTGGGAAGGGAGCATGCAAGGCTCTTGTCCATCAGCAAAGCTTGTGCCCAAGGCCGTGTTGCCTCCCGCTGACAGACCAGTGTCACCTTTTGACTCTGAGCTGTGCTTCTGGAGAGATGTAGCACAGGGTTGGATACATGGTGTGCAGAGGGCAAATTCCCTCCAAAGTCACTTTGTCATGGAAGTCGTAACAGGGATGCACAGATTCAGGAATGATTATTAGTGTCTGATGACCTGGCCAGGATTGTGTAATGACACTGAGTAAGAGATAAAAGGTTTTATATCCCATAAACTTGGTTCTTGCTTCAGGGTGAACTGCAAGGCTTTTGAAAATGTGCGAGTTTGACGGCTCTCTGCTAACTGCAAATAGCTGCAAACGTTAATCACTTGAAACAAGTCCTTAAAAATAAGAACAGACACAGATGCAGGCTGTAGGCAGGAAACTGAAAGAAGAGCTAATTGCTATTTTTTTGGTGTATTTTTTTAAATCACATTTAATGCTGCATATATGATTCTGCAAGTGACCCAGCAGCTCCAGCAGTTTATTAATTTATTAAAACAGCTTTGTAGTTCACCTTGAAAACCACTTCCTGCCATATGGTTATATTATTTCCCTATGCCATGTTTTTTGCTAATTATCAAGACCATTTGCTTTAAAATAGGTGTTTTTAATTTCACAGCCTTGTCTGCCTCTCCTGCTTGATCCTGCCCTGGAGTCAAGAGGCTGTGTCTGTTCATTCTCCATGGCAACAGGCTGTGATTTACTTGTTTCAATTTAATTAAAAAACAGCTATCAAATTCTAGGCATCTTATATGTTCCTTATATTAGAAAAAAATATCAGTGGATCAGTCTCCACAACAGATCTACCAGCCTCATAAATAAAATTTTCTGCCTGAGCCACTGGTTTCTTTCCCAGTCCATCCCCTTTGGAAGAGTTTAGGAGAGGGGGGAGTGCTGTGGCTTGTCCTCAGGTTGGAGCGGATGGGGGCCGCTGGACTGGGGTCGTGGTAGGAGTCGAGTTCTGGACTCCTGTAGCGTTGCTGGTAATGTCAGGGTGCCAGTTTAAACTGCAGGACTACCTGTTCAAGCCCATTAGGTCGCCTCTCTCCTCCTGCTGTTGTGCAGCTGTTGGGAGGTTTTGGGGCTTGATGGGTTGGCATGAACACCCCAGACCTTGCCTGGAAAGGGGAATGTGGGTTGCGTGCTCTGTGCATGGACTCCCGCTTGCTCGGGCAGGTGCTTTCTGCAGCAGCTACATCTGCTGAGCCATTTTTGGGGCTAGTGCGAGGTTGTGATGCCATTGCAGGCTTGGGTGAAAAGGGCGCAAGTATCAGTGGGCACAAACACCTGGACTTGCTGCAGTGAAAATGCAGAAAACAGCAGTTCTGCCAGAAATGTTAACTGTGTTTATCAGCTCTCCCCATGTGAGAGATTTTACCAGTCCAAATCCTTTGTGTTGTGTTTGGGTTTTGGTCCATCTTGAAGCCTATCTGTTTTTTGATGTGTGCATTATACGGCTTTTGGTTTTAAGCTAGTCTCAGCACAGAAGCCCACAATGCCCTGTTGGTTTAAGCATGCCTGGTATTTCTATGCAGGCTAGAAATGAAGGCCTTAATCCTAAATTAGTTTTCCAAGCGCTGTGGTTGTACAAATACTAGTTTGTGTTAAGTCAGGGATAAGGAAACATATGGGCAATGACAGGCAGTTGTTGGCTAAAGAGGGGACGGTGTCAGGAAAGCACCTTGGGGATGGATGGAGGATTATGGTGAATTTACTAACCTACAGGTGTTAGGTTTAGTAGTAAATGGATGGAGCGGAACCAGTGTAATTAAGGACTACCAAAATTAACGCTCCTTTTTGTCTTTAACACCAACACCCCAATTCTTAATAGGATTATTTTCCCTTGAAGGGACTTTTCAGATGACTCAGCCTTTGGAGTACCTGTGTGCTGGTGGTGTTTTCTTCTGAGGAGAAGCTGGGCCTGCTGAGTTGTATAACTAGACTCAGGTGCTATTTTTGAGCTCTGCTAATGTGTGAAAGAAGAAATGTTGGCCGTGCATTTTTATTAAGCCTTAAGGAGCAGTTATCATCAGAAGAGTGCCTGCACAAAATGGCACTTTTTTTTTTTTTCTTTTAGTGTTGCTACTCCTGGTGCTTTTTCAAAGTTACTGCTGGCAATTTTAATAGGCGTAGGTTCTTGGTCCTCCTAGCCCTGCCAAAGCCTGCAAGGCTATGGCAGAAAACGTTGGACTCTCTCCTGGCTTGCTTATCTTCATTGATTAAAGTTATGTACAGAGTTTCTAGCTGCAGATTCCTGGTGATCATGCACCAACTGGGAAGACCCTCTTTGAGTCCCTGAGGTTAGCAGTTAAGCATGTGTTTACTATTAAAGTGAGCATGTTTGGTCTATGGGATGCTGAGCGGTAAATCTGAAATCTCATGATGTTGTTCCTAATAAAAACAGAATAAAACCAAGCAGAACCTCAAAGCAAGCTTTTGTTTGTTACTGTATTTAAGCAGATAAATTCAAGGAATTTATATCCAACTGGTAACATCCTTAATTCTTTATTACTGGTTTTACTAGATTACAGGCATGATCTGTATTCTTTAAGAGTTCATCTGTTCCTCTTGCTTATCCAGCTTTGAAGTAGACCTCGCTGGTATTAATTTCTGTATAGCCTGTAACCTCATCTATAAAATGAAGGGAATACTTCATACAGGCAGCTGTGAAGTTACATTTATTGTCTGTAAATTGCTTTTAGTAATTGAGCAGAGGAGGTGGAGAGGAATAAAGACAGTGGAGTAATACGGGCTTGTTTTTTTTTTAATCAAAAAGAACTGCATTATTTTTGTTCATCTGATGATGTAGGAGCTGATGGGGAAAGAGAAATGCTTTATCAAGAGTACCCTGAAACTAATTGTTAAGTTGGTAATGAAAACAGACATTTCTGAGCATAGTGATGAAGGCAGCCATCTTGTTTGATAATAACAGAGTCCAATTTAGAAATAGGCATAATTATTATTGGAAATCCTGCAGTACCGCTCATATTTCTGTCTGGTTTGGGTCTGCTCAATTTTAGTGTCGTTCTTTATGTACATGGTTGTCTTTATCATCCAGCTCAGAAATGCTATTGGTAGGTAGAGCCTAATAATAGGTAATACTCCTTGTTCTAAGATTATTGCAAACACCTCTATTGCGGGCTTTTCAGCTAGGCCCCTTGTTTTGTGCTGACTAGTATACTTGTTGGGTGAAACTGCAGTTTAATGTGGGTAAGGATGGATTTTCTTGCTGTGGCTGAACCAATCTAACCGCTTGCTCCTTCTAAGAGGGGTGGTCGTGCCTTGCTTGTGGCTCTGTGGCTGTATTCCTTGCCTTGTGCCCACTCTGGTGCTAAATGGATCCAGCTTGTTCAGCTTTCAGAAAGCTGACTTCCCCAAAAATATAAAAAAATGAATAGTTTTCTCCTGGGACAGAGAGCTGAACCTGCTCACCAGGTTCAGGCTAGCATCAGAGCTGCTGTGCAGGAGGGGTGAGATTTGTTTTGCCAGCAGTGAAAGGTAGGGAATGAAAGAAAGGTGGAAATGGGGCCCCCCTTTTTTGGCAGCAGTGAACTATTAGCCTGGTTCAGCTGTAATGTGAAACCTCGCCCTCAGCCTTCATTTTCAGGTCCCTCCCTTCCCCTCTGCTCCTCTCATTCTTTCCCCGGGATATACTTGTGTGCCTCCAGATGCTGACTCCATTCCCCAGTAGTATTTTCAAAAGGGGAAAAAAAGGGAAAAGGTTGAGTTTCACTGCCTCTGCAGTAAGAGACATACCGTAGTTCCTGAGAGCCCATTGCTAACAGTCCATTGCTGTGAGCCTAAGAATTATTATTATCAGGCTCATATATTATTTTTAAAGGGTTCAAAAAAAAGTAGCCATAACCCTCCCCTATGAGAGGGCAAAAGGAGACTGCCTGAGGAGATAGCTGTACACTGGGTTTGTGAAAGAGCTTCCCCAAACGTGGTGATGGTGGCCGTTTGGACTGAGGCCTCGAAGTAGGTGGGACCAGGTGGTCCCTGAGGCCTGGGATAAATGGCAAGAGCAGGAAAACATCTGGAGAATTTTCTGCATGCGGTGAGCCAGGTCTGAAGCTGAGTACCACGGCACTAGGAGGAAGTCTCTGAACTGTGACTTGCAGTTGTTCCAGGTGCTCCCACCTAACTAATTTTCAGGCACCAGCAGAAATTGGGAAGGCTTTGCAGGACACTGGTGTGGTATTGCAGAATGGTGCTGCCTTCCTCCAGAGATCCGATGAAGCCAGGCGTGTGCTGAAGCTCGGACTCTGTGGGAACTGGCAAAGGCAAACTTTGCTTCTGCTGACCGGCGTGAACAGTGTTTCTGCCTCGGCTTTGCCGTTGATGGATCAGTGTATCTGCATTAGCCTTTGCTGGCTGTGGGAAAAGGGGGATGTGTCACCTAACGAGATGCATGCCCAAGTGTCTACTTAGCAGGGGCATGGTGCGGGTCAGAGTGTGCATTTGGGAGACTAGATGGAGGCATCTGTTGGCCTACAGTGATTGCTTTATGGTTAACGGAGCAGATACTGTGTCTGTCTGGTGAATTTTATACAGCATGAAGGTGAAGATGATGTCAGTGAAGAGTAGTGTGCCAGTGGCAGCAGGATGCAGTGAGCCTATGCGTGTGTGGACCGACTAAGCAGCTGTACCTGGCGGGAGGGGCAGGTTGCAATCAGTGTGCTGCACAAATTAGAAATGTTTGTGCAGCCATTTTCAAATAAGGAAAGTAGTAGGGAGGGACAAGGGAATTTGCTCCAACTTGAGAGTTGTTAGAGGTCTGTTTCATGCTGTACTGCAGTTGGTTGGGTTTTTTTTAAGCATTTAAGCCTAAATTCCTCTTGTTGGTATGTGAAGACATTATGGCAAGAGAAAGATTATTGTAGGGTTGTGTTGCTTTGCATGGTAAGATTATACACTGGGTGGCTGTTACAGTGGATTTGTGTTCCAAGGATGGAGTGAATAAGGGGAAGAACCAGTGTATCGATATTAAATAATGGTGCCATTGGATATACTGAGCACAAAGTGTCTTTGTTTTCAAGGATATGTTTTTTTTTAAAATCTGCCACACTTATAAGCCACCTGCAATATTTTTTTTTTAAAAGACATATTTGTAAGAGAGGGGGCAATACAGAAAATGCTGTAAGTAATCTCACTGAGGAGTATGTTTTTCTTCCATCCCCTTGCACGTGTGTGCAGCCTCTGGGGAAGATGTTAGTGAAGGAGCTGGATAATCAGGGTCTTCTGCAGAGCTGCCATTGTTCTGATTGATGTAGTGGGTATTAGCTGGGGGATGTGTACAGATGCAGGGGCTGGCTGGGGTTTCATCTCTGCAGATTCCCTTTTTTCACTCCTGGGTAGAGATCTGTATCCTACCACTTTTGTCTTCCACCTACATCTCTTTCTCATCTCCTGTAAATACTTGCTGATTTTTTTTATTGTTCTTTTGGCAAATCTTCAGTTGTGCTTGTAATGGGTGACTCTCCTCCTGCGCTGCTTAACCTGGCTCATGATGATGGGTGTTCCTGTAAGCCAGTCTTTCCTGGATCTCTTTGCTGAATTCGCATGCAATCTGCCCAGTCTGGGGTCTTCTCTGCTGTTGCATTGGTCGCTCTAGCAAAGATCCAGGTATTGTAGCTGACTTTAGCAGTGCTCCAGCTGCCTTGTGGAGTGTGAAGGAATGCAGTGAAAGAAGCAGCCGTTCCAGGGCCATGTTCGTCCTCAGACTGGAAATGCTGAGGTCACATTAGAGTTCCCATGTAGGACTGCAATAATTAAATAGCGCTGGGGGAGAGGGGGGGAGGAGAGCATGTGATGGTCACTTCAAATAGATTAACAAAGAGGGGCTATTATGGTATTGGCAGAAGACATCCTTCTGTGGAGGTTCCTAGCCAGGAAATATTTTAAAAAACTGTCCTAGAGAGCGAGAGGCAAGCCTGATAGGTCTGTGCTAGAATTAATTGCCCAGATACCACTGGAGGATTGGTTTGGAGGAGGGAACTCATACGTGAGCTGGGTGTGGTGTAGAGAGGGAAATGGGAATTTCCTGACTTCTGTTTGCAAAGCTCAAGTGTAGAAGGAATTTTAGACATAATAGGTGGAAAGAAGGACTAAAATTAATAGGTAGTTCAATTTTTTTTTTTTCTCTCCCCACTGTGTGCTCCTGGCTAGTGTTAGTTGAACATCAGTTGAAGCAGTACAGAGCATGCTTGGGAACTGGAGACATTAAGCAGAAAGAGAGAGTGAATCTGATTAGCTCTGCTTTTTGTCCATTAAGCAGAAAGACGGGCTGAAATGTGATTGCAAACAGATAATAGCAGCAGGCTCCTGAGGCACCACCACGACCCAGCATATGGGGTGATGGATCTAACCATGCCATAGAACTGTTTCTTGTAATAGAAGCCGCTTGTTTTTATGTTGCGGTTTCTGTTGTACTTTCTAATTATCCTATTCATCGCTGTCTGCCATTTTGAGCCTGGCCACACGGGATGGCTCAGCCCACTGGAATGTGTGCCCTGTTGAGCACTCTGCCCTGAATAGTAACCGTAGCTCTGGTAGCCAAACGGTGGGAGGGAAGAGGTGCCAAGGCTCAAGAGTCCTAGCTATTCTCCCCCTTATTTCCAAGAATAATGGAAGTAACAGCTGCTGCTTTTGCCATGCTGGGAAAGATGAGTGCTGATGGTGTGTGTAAAGCTTTTAACTTCACTCTGAAAGTGCAAGTATTGGGGTTTGTCGGGAGAAGGTTCCTAGTGACCTGAAAAAAGGGGCATCTATCAGTACTATTTATAAATAATAAATAAAAGCTGGCTTTGCTACACCAGCCACTTTCTCAGCACAGTAGCAGAGATCCTGGAGGCATTTCCAGTCTGTGGTCTCTCCTCTACGCAGAGAAAACAGGCTGGCAGAGGCTCAGCCGGTGCAGGCTGGAATTGGCACTGCTGATGGAGCATCCAACATCCCTGTGTGCTGCTGGGGGAGTTTTTTGTGTTGATGTGGCAGCCCCTTCCCCAAAACAACCTGCTTGCCCTTCTCTCCACCTAAGGCTTTCATTGATGGAGAGCTTAAAGAAACATTTCCAAAACTGGTGTGGATTGGGGGCATGCAAAGAGAGTGGGAAGAGCAGGGCTCTCCTTAAAATGTCTGAACAAAGCATAGTAGTAAGAAGCTCACATGCGCGTGTGTGTATACGTATTTTAAGGCCAGAAGGGGTGGGTCAGACTAGTGTTTCTGTGACCTTTTCTCAACTGTGTCTTGCCTTTCCTGCCTGCTGCCTCTTCTTGCTTGTCAGGGGACTTCCACTTCCTTCCTGCTGACCTGCAGGGCTGCAGGCAGCCTCCCTGCCCTTGTGGCAGCTCCCAGCTCTGGCTCCGAGCCCAAGCTGATAATCCTGACAGATTTTACTGGCTTGTGTTCTGCTCTGTGCCTTGCTGTAGGGGAGACAGTAAGTGAGGTTGTGGTGTGCATGACTTTCAGCATCACGCTGGCCCTGGTATTCCACCTGGTGGCATCCGTGTGAAACCCAAACCTTGTAATAAGCACTGACTGAGCCGCTGGTAGAGCCCGGCTTTGCTCAGCAAGGCCTCTTGCTTCCCTACCTGCAGGTGGCTGGCTAGCACAGATGTCATCCAAACACACCTTCTAATTGTCTCTGGCTGTCCGGATGATTGCCAGCAGTATGGGGTTGGGGTGGAAGTAGGAGGTGTTGATAGCCAGGAAAGCAAAAATTCATCAAGTACCAGAGAGGGTAATGAAGATCTTCTCTTACCACTCTCCCCACGCATCAAAGCACACTTAAAAAAACCAGAGCGTTCATCTTTGACCCCCATTAATGACTGGCTTGGTCTGTGTAAGAGTTTTATGAGTCTGCTGCTGCTCCCACAGAGTTTAATTATTTAGAGCATGAGGTGGAGGTTTGTGCTTTCACTGCTGATGGTCCACGGTTCAGGCCCTCCTGGTGGGCCGCAGGGATTGGTTACAAAGGCAGTCTGGCTGGGTATGCAACTGCTTGCTCTGAGGAGCTGAAGGGAGGTGCAAGCTGCTGCTGTGTAGTCCTTGTCAGGGCTGGGAGCATATCCTTCTCTCATTGTGCGAGCTCCATGTGACCGTGTCATGCCAAATTCAAGGTCTGTGTCCTTATCTTCAGGGTACTTCATGGTCCGGACCTGAGACACCTTAAACGTCTACCTGAAGCTGCACGCTTGTGGCAGGCCCTTCTTGTTGCTGGGCCCCCCAGTCAGTGGTAGAGGCTTTAGGGGCTGGTGTAAGACTCTGGCAGCAATATCTGGTTTATCAGCCCTGGGCTACGGGCGCTTCCCGTTCCCTGCAGGGGCATGCCTTCGCTTGTCTTCTTGCTGCTAACAGCCCTCTCCTGTTTCCCCCACCTCCTGCTCCATACCGTAGCAACCACGTTTCCGACTGTAAGATCCCCTCTCCAGCGTGCTGCTCCCTTCCCTTTGCAGTACGTCAGCTTGCTCTTGCCTTCCCTACTTTTCCGCATCCAGGTTTTCTCTGCTGTTAATCCTCCCAAGACTTTGGAACAGAGAACAGATGTAAGAAACAACCAGGTGACCGACTGGTATGCTCGGAGACCATTGTGCAGCTCGTGTTCCCAAACAGGCAGCTGGCCAGCCAAACCAGGAGTGTTTTCCTGCTGTTCTGCTGACCATTCAGCCAGGTTTACACTTCTATCGGGAAGGTGCCTGGCTCCAGGTTGGTTGACTGGGATATGGACCGGTCTGACGCATCAGCTGGCCAGCTGGAAGGGTCACACTGACGATGCTCGCGTTCTGGCAGCTGCTGGAACAGGTAAATTCCTCTTGGGATTGTGCTGCCTCTTACGTTGGTGGGTCCCGAGGGCTTGCAGTGCTTACCAGTGCTGAAATGAAACAGTGGCAACTGTTTGGTGCAAGACTGTAAGTGGAGGCTTGTTTCAGAGCAGAAGTGGTTGATATTGATGGGTCTGGGTTTGGGTGATAGCAAAATAAATTTATGGGTGGACTGGGAAGCCTTGTTTAATGTGGAAGGTTCACACTACATTTCTCGTACCATGCCCGTCAGTAAGGAAAATGCCTATTACAGTAGACCCCAAGCTAGTGGGTTGCCTGGCCTGTTGGTGCTTCTGAAGGTTGAGCTCGTTGTGCATGCTGGGGCTCACTTCTGTACTCTGTCTGCTGCCATTTCTTACCCCCTGAGCTCAGGGACCACTTGACCCTTCACCTTCTCACATCTGCTCTCCTGCCATCTCGTATGTGCCTGATCTCCTGTTTTCTGCTGTAGCAAGGGCCTATACAGGCTCTTGGTTGCATGCCAATGGGCTCTTCATGCTATCCCTATTTACCCAGGTTTATGTCTTCCCACTCCTTTTGCTATTCCTATTTCCTTTGGTATGGGACTAACGTTCCAGGTTCTGTTGGGAGACTGCATTGAAACTGAGATGGCAGAAAGAGGGTGGAGGGGAGGAAGGGGCTTATACTGGTAGATGTGAGTTTCTGCCATCAACTCAGTCTTTAAGCTCTTGATTATTGTGGACCTAGCTAAATCAGGTGGATTTGCTAGAGAAATGCCAGATGCTCTGTGTCCTTCCTGCCTCCATATTCTACTCTGTTTTTCCATTTTTTCTTTTTTTCCTGAAAATTAATAGGATTCTGCCCATTGATGATTAAAACATCGCCTGGAGTTTTGGAATGGATCAGATGCGTCAATCAAATGTTACCACATTGCACCCAAAGAGAGGAATGCCATCCAACTGGGGGTAGGGTCTGTTTTTTCTTTGCCCCCATCAGTGTCTAGAGTTATTTGAAACCTTTCTGGGTCTTTAAATGCAAGAATATTTAATAGAAGGTACTAGTTTTCAAAATTAATTACTTTATTGTGTGAAAAATTGACTGCTTTTTTTTTATTGCTATGGAGCAATGTTGTGTGTCTATATTCAAAATGTTATTAATAATCTTGAAGATTTGCAGGGCTGTGGTAAAGAAAATTTTTCAGTAACTACTTCAGATATTTTGGGAGGGAAATTTTGTGGTTTAAATGAAAAGTAAATCTATTCCGATTACTAAGAAAGATGAAAATAATTTAACTTTTTTCAGAAATGTCAAAGTTCAGGTTGTTTGTCCCAGTTCTAAAAATTAATGTAAAACAGACTGATAGCCCTGCATAAACTGTTCCCCTTGCAACAGGGGACAGGGAGCGAATAGATCAGTAAGAAGCCTCATCTCTTTGTGTGCTGCTTACGGGTATGTGGCTACTGTGGCAGCAGGTGTAGCATGAGACTTGGAATGAAAAAAAAGGTCAGGGAGAATGTGAATCCAAAGCCTTGCATGGGCTTAAAGCACAGGTTGCAGCCCAAGCGGCAAACTGAAGTGGCTTTTTGGCTCCCTTCCACTTGCTAGTGCACGGCTACCCATTATCTTCTTGCTGGTACGCCACTTGGCTGTTTCAGTAGAGAGGCTGCAAAGACAAAACACTTGTCTGGCTCTCAGAAGTGGGATGGACTTTCCAGATCGGGCATGAGAAGATGTGCGTTAGGGTTTGTGTCCGGAAGTAATGCTGTTCCAGTGTTGCTCACTTGAAATCTGAAGCTCCTTATGCTTCACGTTGATTTCCTCTTCTTGTTAAAATTGCTTTTGCTTTAGAAATGAAGGGTCTTAAAGCTGAGGGGTTTGACAGAGCGTGCTGCAGAATGATTCTTTCTCCTCAGCGTGCAAGTTTCCTGAATGAATGATTTTGAAGTAAAGTAATATTTCCCTGCAGAGCCTGCCTCTGTTAAGTCTTTAGACTGTCACAGCAACAGCAAGACTACTAGTGCAATATTAATAATTTATGTGTGTCCCTCATTTTGGACCTTTGTCAGTCATTTCAGCCTCAGCAGGCTGGGAGAGATGAGAAAAGCACGTATAAGTTTTGCTGCTGTTTTCTCTGCATATCTTCTCAGGGTAGGCAAAGGATTTTGGTCTCCAGAGAATGTCTATCTGGAACCTTTTAGCAGTGCTAAATTTGCAGAAATAATACCAGAAAATAGCATAATGGTGTCTCATTTCAGTCATCTCTGTATAGGGTTGTACTGCTTTCATTGGACGTCTGCAACAAGTGTGGTTCAGATGTTCGTGAGCTTTGCCCGGTTGCAGTAGGTGAGGGAGAGGTGAACCTTTTATGGGTCCCTTCTGTGGGATGAGCCAAGGCAGGGTTTTGCTGCATGTGTATAATCAGCCCCAAATGTTACTGTGCTGCTGCAGCTGCACATAGCTTCCTTCAACACTGGGCTTCGTGTCCTCGATTCTTTCCCTCACCCTCTTCTAAAGGGAGGGAGATGGTCAGGTAGTTTGTGTGTTTCCTGAGGAGGTCTTGCTTGAGGTGAGGAACAGAAGACTCTGAGCCAAATGAAAACAGGTCTTCAGAAATGAGGCTGATGAGAGGACATCACCAGAGAATTCAGCTGGTTTAAATACAAAGTGTTAGTGAATTCTGGAGTTAACTGTTGCAGGCTTGTGTTTGGTGTTAGCAATCATCCAAACACCTTCCAGCTTAGCTGTCTGCTAGGTATTTCGACTTCAAATCCTGTTGGAAGCATGACACTGTGTTTTGGGGAGTTTTGAAGGGCCACTGATATAGCAGTGTGCATGAACCTAGTTGACATGTTTCAGCGAGTCTGTGTTCTTGCAGGCGGGTACTGAACAGTTTGAGTCACATTGGTCTAGTGGTATTTAGCAAGCAGGTAAGTAGTTTGTGGGAAGTTGGAGGGTTAGCTCCACATCTGTTGCTGGTGGTCCAAAGTGGTTGATTCATTCCAGGCAGTGGGGGACCCACAGGTTCTGTGCTGCTGGGTCACGGATGGATGGGACTGTCTAGGAGAGGAGAATGTTCTGCAAAGAATTTAATCTGTATCTTACGCCTGAAATAGCTTTACTGCGGAAGGTCAGATTTCTAGAATAATTGTTGGGGGAAAACTCATGTTTCTTTAAAACTGGATTGCATTGTTTCAAATTCTGGTTTTGAACATCTTGGCTTGGAAAAAAGTTTGCCCCAAAAATTGCTGTGTGTGTGCAGAAAGATTAACGGGTAAGAAGGAACTTGATCTAATTGTTTTGTGTTGCACTCATTAAAAGATCTTTTCATTTGAGACTGAATTTTTTGCTATGGTTGTATCTTTGTACTTCAAACATACTGTCCTCCTGGATTCTCTGTTTTGTTGAGTCTCCCTGAGAGCTTGTATGTACAGTTTGAAGAAAACAAGATGTAACTGAGTTAAGATTTCTTGAACTTAAATTTTAATACTTAAGTTGGATAGCCAAATGGCTTGGCTGCTGGTGAATGGTTATAGTTCAGAAAGAAGCTAAGATGCCTTGTTGGACTTCAGATGTCTTGGTTACAGCAATGAGAAATTTTTTTTTAATTTTTTTTTTTTTTTTTACTAATAAGGGGCTAGAGCCTTCCTCCTGGCTCTGCACGTGAGTGCTTCGTCTTATATACACATGCGTTTGTGACAAAAGACTTTTTGCAAAGCAGCACTGATTTCTTCTGCAAAACAGAGAGAATTGGGAAGCTGAGTTGGAAGACTCTCTCTCCTTTCCTTCCCCCCACCCGTTTTTACGAGAAGTACTTTAAATAGGGAGCTGTTCAGCAGGTTGCAGCCAGAATTCTATAATAAGATGTCTGTTCGCTCTCCCTACTTTTTCACATGCAAAGTTGTGGCTGTAATTTTATGACAGCTGCCCTCTTGGCTGACATGCAGCAGATTGAACTGGGGATCTCCAGAGCTAAAAGTGTGAGCTGCTACTCTGTGAGCTAAAGCTCTATAGCTGGAGGCTGTAATGATCTATATCCTTCGTGAGCGAGTGTAGAAGGGAGCTGCAAAAAGCACTTGCTGAGTTATGGTGTGTACAGGGTACTCACTGTGTACACGGTTACTTCCCAGGTGTACTGGAAGCTTTCTTTGAGTGGTTTGTGATAATCATACAAACTGTTGTCAACTCATGGGTGCTTTAAAATGACACTCCATTTTGAAGCCTTTTTACCTTAAATAAAATAACTTTACTAGCCTGTTACTCGGGCACAGACATTTGTTGCTGTATGTGTACATTGCGCTGAGCATGAGGGACCCTGATGTTACTGAGGTCGTTCAACTCTAATGCAATGTAAGTAATCGTTAACAGTACTAAGTGCAATATGAAAAATTCTACAGCACCAGTGAGTGATGTTCAGACAAATGTGCCTTTATGCTTTGTCATTACAATAGGTTTTTTGCAGATGGCACCGTGGGAGCTTTGTAAAAGCAAAGGAAGGAGAAGCTGGAATTGTTGGAATCTCTGCTGTTTCCTAAGGACCAGGAAAACCTGAGTAGTGCCAAAGTTTGTCAGGCTCAGGAAAAATGAAGGGAAGCAGAACCATATGGAGCTCCATGAGTAGTGTCAGCCGTGGGTAGCTTCTGCAACCAGTGTTGTTGGAGAGGGGGAGGTGTGTTACAAGTTGAGACATTAATTTTGAACTTTGTGATGTTCTTAACACCTCCTTCTCCCCCCTCCATCCCCAAACAAAAACCAACCAAAAAAAAACCCAACCCAGAAAGGGAGATAGGTGTCTGCTAGCTTTAAATGGGGTAAAATATGCCTTCCTGTCGATCTGCAGAGTTCAAAACCAAGCTGATCTTTCCCCCATTCAAAAAATACAAAAAGAAATGTTTAAGGGAGGCAACTAAACATTAAATAAAGTCAAAACTGAGACAGGCCTTCGGATCTAAAACACTAAGTTAGTACTGGCCCAGTGTGTCAGAAACTTAAACTTGATACCAGATACATTACTAAGAGTGGGATACTCTGCTGTAAATTAAAATCATTTCTATATATGTTAGGTCATGTCCAATTACACGTCTGACCATGCTAATTCATGGTTTAGTTAATGCCCTCCGACCTAGTTGCATCCTCCACTGCCTTTCTTTGCATGAATTCATGCACACAGGGTTAGTATAAAGATACCTATAGCATGGCTTAAGAAGTTCCTATTTCCTCACTTCCCACCTCACATTCTGTATTTTGCCACTACTGTCATCCCTTTGGTTGTGTGGCTGCAACCGTGGGTAGGACCATGGTGTGAAATACATCAGTGACCTGATGTGGCTGAAAAAATATATGAAGCAACCCAGGCTACAATGATCTAGTTCACAGTGCTGCCTTGCAAGCAGCAGTATTGGCAGAACTGGGGAGGGGATATCGTAGGAGTGGTGGAGGGAATTTCTTAAGTTGGTGTTACTCCTGAAAGAAGCGTCATGTGGGACTGGCCCCATCAGGCCATCTCACCAGTCCCGGGGCTCGATTCTCTACTGTCTGCCTGTCACTCCTTACAGAGACAGCGGGATGAGGCTTCCCTTGGGAGCCTGTTCCACAGTTTGATAGACTTCACTGTCAGGAAACATTTCTTGATTATGCTTTAATCATGGGTGTCAAACTCCTGGTCCCTGGGATGACCTTAGCCTGCATCAATACAAGTGCCTTTCGTGCACATGCTGCCTAGAGCCTAACCCCCCCTCCCCCGCCNCATTTATTGCAGGCCTGTTTCAGCTGCAGGCTGATGTACCTTGGCTCAAACTCCACTGTCCTTAGCGCTGCTGTTGGAGGCTGTTGTAGAAGTATGGAGCTGGGAGTCCACATCAAGGGCCTGATTTGTGATCTGAGATGGGCTAGTCACTTGGAGTACGTTTTCAAGAATCCAGGCTGCTGGCAAGTGAGCAGACACAAGCTGAAGCAGCATTCGTGTGCGTCTCTACCTTGGATGGAGCCAAGTCCAAGGAATCTGTTACAGCACAGCTATCCCCTGACCTAATTATGTTGCTGTCAAACTTGGTTGTGCGGGTAGGACTACAGTATCTTCCTGCAATCAGTTGAAAGCAGGGCTCTCAATTTGTTTTACATGACAGAGTTTGAGCCACCTATGTTGAAACGCCTAGGAAGAGCAACCCAGCCAAGCTGTTTGTCTGCAAGGCTGTGGAAATACCAACCATGAGGCTCTGCGGTGAAACTCTGCGTGCAGTGTATCAGTTTGGCAGATGTGGGGAAAGAGTCTGCCCTGCTATCTCTTCAAGGGATGGCTCTCTCCCATGGCTGATGGCAGTTACTGCCAGGTTGCGGTGGCTGGCTGTGAGAGGATGGATGGGTTTCCTGGGGAGAAGAAAGTGCACCCGCTGTGTCACAGCCCTGGTATGCAGTATAGTCTGGTTGCACTAGAAGACTTTTTTTTTTTTTTTTTTTTTTCCCCTCTAGCACATAGCTGTTGTTTTGCATGTGTGGGCTTCATGTAAGCATTTGCTGTCTTCCAAGTCCCTTCTCTTTGTTGCCCCTTGGTGAACCACCTCAGTTCCTTGGATTCCCTTTCCGAGGTAGGATGAGTAGAGCAGGTTTCAGTGTTAAGGTGAATATATCTTTGACTTATATCATTATGAAATCAGTCCTATTTTCTGGTCTGTTCTTGGTACAGTCAGACATTTTGCTTACTCTCCTGTCTGCTTCTGTGATACTGGTAGACCTCATTATGTGGTGTCTTTTTAAAGATTGGGTGTAATTACTCCAGAACCGGAGGGTGTACGAACTGTTTAGATAATGACCCGTTAAACTGTTCACAACCGGAATGGTTGTGACACCAGAGATCTGAAGTAGCTTCCTTACTGTTTCTCCTGATCTCCTCCTCTGCACCCAGGGTGGACCCTTCTACATCCCCGTCATGCCTCTGTGTCATCTAGTTCATGTCCCAGCTCCCTTCTGCTCGTCACCGCTCTGCCAGGGGGTTATTTCTGTAGTGTCCCTGCACCGTTCCCACTCTTCACCTGCTGTGGGTTCTCATCCTCCCCTTTGCTCCTCAGAGGTCCTTGTCCACCTTTCATTGGTGCTTTATCATTGTTGGCTCTTCCGCGTAGCTCTGCCTTTCCTGACTGTACTGCCTGCTTCACAGGGGAGAACTTTTTGCTTTCCCCCATTCCCATGGGAGAAATAAAACTTAATCTCATCTAGAGATGCATAAAACATGGCCACACTGTCACCAGATTTTTGTTTTTTTATGTCCTGTTTGGCTCTTTCTCCTGTTTCATCTCTTTCCACTTAGCCATGTATGAAGTATCCCTCTTCCCATATCTTTGTTTTCATGGGGTTTGCATGCAGCATCTTGGTCTCCTGGGGCTAAGTGCTATGCCTGTTGAATCTGAGGGTGTAGTTTTATGAGCGTTGTTTTCAGCAGCCCCTGCTGTTGCTGCTCCTGAGCTGCTTGTTCAGCTGTGCCACTGCAGATGAATGTGCTGCTGCACACTGAACTGGATCAGGGAATTGATCGGGATTAAAGTAGCCAGGGTGGAGAGGAGAGCTGCTTAACCCAGCAATTTGCCCAAAGAAATACCTGAGAAACTACGGTTTAAGGGCACTTTGACTTGATAGCCCTTTGACTAACACCCCCCTGGTATAGACATGTCTCGTTTAAATGTTGAGTTGCTGCCTCCCACCCTTCAAATCCTTCTCCCAGACTAGTAACACCAGCAGCCACCTGCTTCAGGCTTAGAGCAGCTGCTGTGGGTTAAGATGCACTGTGCAGCCGCTCTGGGAAGCATGGGCCATGGTGCCGTTCGGAAGGGTCAAGGACACCCTGGAGTAAAAGTGGATGTGTGTCAGAGGGTGCAAAATCATCCTCATTGTGCAACATCTCAGAAAAAGCTTCTTGCTTATTGTAACTGCTGGTCTGGTTCTACCCTGAGCCTTATTAATGTTCCAGGGCATTTCTATGTCACTTAAGTTTCTGGGAAATATAGCATACCTCTGGATGCTGGCTTGAAACTTTGAAAACGCCTGCCCCTGCCCCACTCCGCGGGACATGTTTAACCCACCCTATACCTCCCGAACCGCTTGAGCAGAGCCCTGTCTGAAGGCTCTGCTCCTGCTCTTCCATTTGGCTTTCACACACCCTTCCCTGCCTTATCCATTTGTGTGCTCCCAACTTCATGCTGTCCTGGGTTTAATTTTTGTTTAAGATCTTCGTTCCTTTAATGACAGCAGGAACCGAAGGCTGTTCTCTGTGGGGGCTGTGGTGTGCGGCTGTGCTTGAGGTAATGAGACTTGATGAAAACCTCTTGTTACTGTGGCAAGATTTCTTCCTTCTCTGTGTTTAAGAAAAGGGGAGGGGGGAGAAAAGAAAAAGTGACAGACCCTGCTGGGTATGTTAATATATTTTTAATGGCTTGCATGTGGCTAGCTGAAGACTTATTTGTCCAGCCTGTGAGAAAAGTGGAGCAGCGTGTTGTTCTTGTGCACCTTTGACTGAGCTTAGCCAGGAGTTGAAATGGGAGAGAGGGAGGGTTGGGGGAAAATTTCACAGAAATCCTGATGATACAAATGAAATCTGCTAGAGATGGAGGGGGGGTTGGCAGGGAGAGGAAGAAGATTGGATCCCAGATACCGTCTCCCCTCCCCCTCCCCAAATCTTCCTCTTTTTCTGGAATATTCCACCGTCTGCGATCATCAAGAGAGCTACTCTCTCAGACTGTGGTATTTCTACCAGTGGTGAGGGGAGAGATTTTTCTGAAATAATTGCTGTATTTCTGACGAGAAACAAAAGGGTTTACGCTATGGTGGCGAGCAGGGGAGGGGGAGGGAGCTGGCGGGGTTGCAGAGGGAGGTGTGGGTGGTGGGGTGCTGGGCATTTCCCCCTTCCAGCCTTAACGTGCTAGTTAAGCTGCAGGCAGGATGAGGCTGGTGGTCCAAGCCGCCTCTCTGGGGCGATGGGGGTTTTTGCTGCTTTCCTGTTCCAAACTCATGCAGAGCACTGCTGGGGCTGGGAGGCAGCTGTGGGTCCTGGGGGTCAGGAGCCTGGTGGCCAGGGCTGTGGCGCAGGGTGGCGGGGTGGAGCAGAGGTGTGCTAGATGGAGCTGCGAGGAGGAACACACACAAGGAGAGTGAGAGCAGCTGGCAAAGAATTAACGCTGCATAGCTCTGGTGAGAGGAGGAGAGATCAAGCAGCCAGGAGCCCTGGTGCTGGTGCTGCCGATTAGATAGAACAGACGGGAGAGGATGGCCCTGGTGACACATTGACGGGTTGGCTGCAAGGGGTTGTGGTATGGACGGGTACGATGGACTGAGCCCACCCCCAGCCGGCTCCCAACACAGGAGCAGTGGCATCTCTCTTCCATCCTTGCACTCTCATTCTCACAAAATCCCAGTTGGGGGTGACATAACCCTGGGGCAGGAAGGACAGAAAATCAGGTAGATACTAAAACAGCATTTTCCCTGGTGCCAGCAACTTGTTGTTCCTCAGGAAACAGCTACTGTGCCAGCTCTGTAGTTCCCCTGTATTCAGTGACAAGCTCAGCTCTCTGTGTCTACTCACAGGAGGTCTGTCCGCTCAATGTTGAGCCCGCATGGTTTGGGGGGCCTCCTCCAAGTGAGGAAGACAGTGCATGAGAGGCATCTTCTTGTCAAGGCCATAAAGGCATGCCAGCATCTCCTGAGGCAGGTGCGTGGCTGGGGTCACGGTTGGGAGGAGGTTGGGAAGTCGTTTTCTTGAGTCCCTGCCCAGTCCTGGAGTAGCGTGTGTAAGAGTTGCCAACAGCCCTCACCTGGCTTCTTGTTTCTGTCAAGTGACTGTGGTGCTGCAAGACATCCTGCTGCAGATGAATGCCCCTTCTTGGTGGCAACGTCTCTGGGTGTTCCTGAGGCAGCATCCCAGCAGGGTCAAAGCTGTACTTCTGTCTTTTTTTGGGGAAAATTAAAAGTTTGACTGTATTTAATTTTGGAGCTGAGGAATGCCGCTAGCCTGGCAACTCTAGGGACATCCTTTGTAGCCTGCCCCTGCCAACGTACCAGATTGCTGACTCCCAGCCAAACTGTCCCCTCAGATTTTTAAGTAGCACAAAAACAGTTTGTGGGAGATTTCTCCGAGGATACTGTAAGTTTCTTTGCATCTGTGTGTGACTGGAAGCACATATGGTGAGTTACTGATATCTAACTGAAAGGACAGCAACTTGTTAGCCTGCACTCACAGGATGGCTTGGATGATTTGACCATACACTTATTTAGATTTAAATTAACTTTCAGCTGATTTAGTAAAAATCAGTTTAGTAGTGAAGCAGGCAAATCAGGGATGCATTTGTGTTCTGTATAAATCTGTCCATGCAGGGGTTTAATGCCATTTTACATGTCTGCTTAAAGTGCTTCAGCTTGCCTCTCCTGTGTGTCCCCGTGCAGGCAAGCCCTAGTTTTCAGTGTGCATCCACTGCTTTCTTAACCCAGTTTTCCAGCTGGGCTGAAGTTGCTGACGACATCATGAGGTATCCAAGAGCATGAGTGAATGTGAATTGGCACAAAATCAAAACCAGAGACCCGCCAGGCTCCCAGTCCTGTAAATTCTGGGTTGTTGAAGCCCTACTTTGCTTGAGTGGCCAACAATAACAGTCAGCTAGTACAGTCATATAGTAGTATTCTTACTTGGGCTTCTTCCACTGATAGTATGCTTATAAACCAATTGGAAGGTTTTCGTTTGTCTCCTTAAGCATGCTTTCTAGTGTCGTGTCCAGATTAGTTTTAAAGACGACCCAAAGGGAATGTTTGTTTTACACTGGGCTTGTATCAATTTATCTCCCCCCTCCACCGTGCCATGATGGATTTAAAAAATGGTACTGTCATCAAGCCTGATGGCTACAATAAAGAGTGATGCGTGCTCTGTGTTTTAATTTTTTGGGGGGGCTTAGTTAGAGAGCTGCTGCTGAGGTATAACAGATGTTTCTGTGAGCTCTAACACTTTAATTGTAGGTAAGAGAGTTTTGAGTCTGCTGGCCGTCTTCAGCTTAAAACAAGTGAATAAATAAAAGTCTTGGTATAGACAGTAGCAAAAGCAAGTGAAGACCAACCAGACTTTGATGTGGGCTAAGTAAAATCCCATTCCCTTTTAACATCACAGCTTCCAGTTTCTCACTGTTTAAGAGGACATCGTTTTCTTGGTCCGCTGATTGTCATAGTCTTTCAGCCTAGAGAAAGCTTTCATTGCTGGATGGGGGAGGTAAAGGAAATGACCAGAATTTTTGTCTTGATGTTCTTTATATAGCACATTTTTAAAAATAAAATAAAATCGCCAAACTAAAACAAAAACCAAACCACAGCCACACGTACCCGTCTATTCTTAATTTTAAAGGTATTTTAAGGTCATCTTTAGCAATCTCATGCCACAAGCCACTTGCTGTACCATCCCCTCTGTTAAGATGTATTGCCATAGCCCTGCTTTTCTGTAGGCACAAGGCTGTGCAATGTGGTTTTCTTGCTTTCTAGTTCTTTACTAAGGCAGAGCTGAAGACACTGATTTGATTTCATAAAGGAGGCCACTGGGGAGAGTCTTGGAAGACCATGGGGTATCTTGCTGATGTTACATGCAGGTAAAAAGTGGGCATGTTGTTTCTGGGAGGGGAAAGGAGTCTCCTGATCGTGGTGTTTAATTCCCTTACGCAGGAAGGGAAGCACACAAGGCTGGGGGAAGGCAGCTGACATGGGTGCCCATCGGAGTCCAGTGAGGGTGTCCCAGTGGAGTGGCAGTGAGGTTTGTTTGTTAATTTAATAATCTTTCACCCCAAGCTTGCCCCTGCACCTCTTCTCTCACTCCTGTTAGCCCTTCCCCCTCCTTGGGAATCTGCAGTCCCGTTGCGGGGAGTAGGGAATTGCAGCCTGTGAACTGCACCCAGCAGCTTGTGGTGACAGTTGCGGCTGCTGCTAAATCAGCCAGCTGAGCACCTGCTGTCTCCCTGCCAGGGGAACTGAGCAGCCAGCTATTTGTTGTTAAAGTGACATTGTCAAAATAAAAATCCTATTTTAAGCAGGGTCTTCCTTGCATTCCTGAATAATGTGCTGGACTATTAAACTAAATGAAATTTAAGAAATTGCACTGGTCTCCCATTTGTAGCAAGAGGGGATGGCCTCAAGCATCAGGTATGAATTACCTACACACCCTGCAACTACAACTTGAATCCCAGCAGGCCTGACTTAGCCCTGTGTGCTGAGGTCGATAAATTGACTTCCATGCAGCTTATTATGTGGGGCTCTTTCAGATGTGACCTTATTAAAACCTGGAGTCCTCTCTGGATGTTAACAATCCCGTGTCTGTTTCTCTAAGTATAGGAGAGGCTGTTGCTGCAGTGTCCTTGACAAAATCTCTTCCTTCCCCAAAATCTCTGCTGAGAGGGGCACATGCCAGTTGTTCACCGAGCCTCAGACGTGACTGTAGCATGTTGCTGAGTGAATGTGTTCTTCAGTGGGGGGGTATCAAAAGCAGATACTGATCTCATGCTGGTGTAAGGGCTAAGGCTACTAGCAGGGAGGCTCTTCCCTGAATGGGTAGTTGTGTACTAGACTTGATTACATTGTATTGTTGATGAGATTCCTGTTTTTCATTTAAAAAAAAAAAATCCCAGCTCTATCTAGCCAGCTGTTGCATCGTTTCATAACCTCAGACTGTTTCCTTCCCTCCTCCTGACCTATCAGTTTGTTTTTGTAGTGCCCTCAGAGCTGCCGCCTTCTCTGACTCGTCTTGAACTTCCTACCCCCATTCTTCGTATGCTTGGCCACAAGTCAACACTGAAACGCCTGTGTGCTCAGATGAGAGTTTAAAACTGCCGTGAGATATTTAATATGTGGGAGACAAAACTGGCTTGCCACAGACATGCGGGAAAGAGAAGGGAGTGACCCAGCATCCTAGGCTGAGGCTCGAGCTAGCGCCTACTCTTTTCTCCCCTGCCTCCCAGCCTCCTGAGAAAGTTGGAGGTTTCTGCCAGAGTGTCATGTCTCTGCGCCTGCTTATCTTCCAGTGCTCTTTTTTCCTGGCCATTTTCAGCCCCGCTCAGAGCATCTTGGGTGGCACACAAGTAGAGAACGGGCCTTTGTACCTGACACCGTCTCTTTTGTCAGGAGGGAAAGAGGAGCACTGTGATTAGGGCACTGTCTCTGGCTTTGGTTCCCCTGTTCAGATGCTCTGCTGTATGCAAAATGGGACTGTTGCAGCCTATAGAGCTGGAGGATGTGCATGCTTACAGGCTGCAAAGCACTTGATGGCAGGAGAGGGGAAGGTGTGGATCGACAGCTGCAGAGCTGCCTCTGCCCTGTGGTAGCAAAGTGGAATGGCACCTTGGGCTTCTCTGGGAAACAGGGTGAGAGCTAATGAACGATCAGTTTCTAATCTTTTGTTTTGGGGGAAATGCTTAGCAGCAGCAGAAGTGCTGGAGCCGCTGATCTACAGATTGCTGTGGCTTGGCTTAGTCTTGTTTCACATTATTATGATTTTCTATGAGCTTGCGTGTGTGTGTGTGTGTGTGTGTGTTAATGAAGGCTTTGGTTCAGTACAAGCTGTTATTACTGGACCATGATTTCTTGGTCTCTTTCACAAGCAAGTGAATTTTCCCAACATCCTGCCTCTCAGTATGCACATGCATGCACATGTGTGTGCACTTGGGGATCCTTCAGGATGGAAAGTGCAGTGGAAATGTAAAATACTGTATTTATGTGCAGTGTTCATTTCTATTTTTGCTCTGCCATCAGCTTGGCAAGTGGAACTCTGTGTCTGGGCAGTCTCATATCTGATCTGATCTATTTGTCTGTGCTTTTTTGCATTGTGGTTTACAGCCCTGCAATTGAAACCTTCAAGATTACTTAAAGATGGAATGAGAGTGTGCTTCCATTGAGCTTTGTAAAGGCCATTTCTTCTAGTGCAAAATAATGGGCCTAAATGACTTGACAGTGCTCCTTTTAAATCCACCGCTTGGTTCCTGAGGGGGCGGGGGCGAGGAAGTAATGTATAGGTCTTACAGGAATAAAGCCAGTGTTTTGTGCTCCCCTGCGGCTCTGCAGCAGTAGCGCACTGACTGACCCTATTAGCCGAGCTGTGCTGTCATCGCAGGTGAGTCCGGTGTGTGGATGGGGAACTGAACTAAACAAATAGTGTGAAGTTAGGGGATGCAGTGAGGCTGCGGCAGCGACTGCCAAATGGAGAAAAAATTAAATGCTGGTGGGGAGGAAGGGATACTCCCTTATAGCTCAGTGTTAAATAATATCTGAGACTTCCCTTCTCTCCAGTTTCCTTTGAAGGTGCAGCCCTAGGAATGACAGGTCTGAGGAGTTCCAGTGGGGGCAATGCCACACAGCGCCGTAGAAAGGCAAGTGGGAGGTACCAGAGGGGTGCGTTTCTCTCTGAGCCGCTCCTGAGCCTGTGCACTAGCATCACTCTTGGAGAAGCTGCTGCTACTGCTGGAACCTCTTATGGATGAGAGGTAGAGCCAAGGCCTTGATCAATCGATTGTTAAAGACCCCACTGCACTTTCCACGAGATGAGGGGACAATAACCTCAGTGTGCTGGCCAGATTCCAGTTCATTACTTTCTGCCTGTCTAAAATTTCGCCTTCCCCTCCCCCTGCCATTATCCTGGAGAAGTTATCATTCGCTTCCTCTCCTAATGACTCACGGGTAATGCTGCTGGCATACAACTGATGCTTTATTTCATCCTGGTGATGAGGGAGTGATCCCTGTGATTTGGGGTCTTTGGGCTGAAAGAGGTGCTGTGGAGAGGTGCTATGGAAACACGAAGATGTTTGGAGTATACACATACATACAAAAGTGCTGTTGGTTACTGTTCCCTTCAGCTGCTGTTTCGGAACAGGTAAACAGGTTTTCCAGCTACATCTTCCAGCTAAATCCAAATCATAAATGCGCGTGTGTGTCTTCAGTGTGTGTGTGTGCACGCGCAAGCCTGTCTCTTCCCCCCTTTCCGTCTTGGAACAAGAAGAATGTGTCAAGCCCTCTGGCTGCAATCCAGGACTCTCCGTGGAACTATAAATCGACCCGTCAGGGAGGGGGAAAGAGATTAACGTTGGCCGTCTTCATTAGTGAGTCCCCAGAGGAAACTGGGTCTGCCATGAGCCGTGAATGAGACCAGCTGAGAGAGGAGGGGGAGAGTTTGCGGTTTTTATCACTGCCTCCAGAGACCCTGGAGGAGTGGAGGAAAAGAGTGTGGTAGGGATGGGAGGATGTAAAATGAAGGAAGCCGGAGCTTTCCAGCACATCGCTCGCTCCCTCATTGGAGGGCAGGTAGCTGGTTGCTGCTCCTCTGCGCCAATCCCTGACCCGTGGGCCCATGTGTGTGGCTGGAGTACTTGGCATGCTAATTGGGAGCAGAGAGGAGTGAGCCCAGTGGCAGTGCAATGCCCTGCCATGCTAAACAAGTGCTGGTAATTGCATTCAAGGTAGTTTCATTATGTCAGATTTTTCACAGAACCAGAAAAGTGCATTTATCACGAGCAGCGTAATTCTTCCTGGGCATTGCTCAGGGTGTGTGTGTGCTTAATTCCCTGCCCCCCTCTCCCTCCCAGAAAGATGAAAGTAATCCTTGCCTTTTTTTTTTTTCATTCTGACTTGCACACTGATTTTTACAAATAGCTTCTTTGAGCTTCAAACAACAATCTCTTTCTTCCTTGCTCTGTTTATTGTATATGTTTGCACCGCAGGCTCATGCAAACCCATGCATGCACTAACACACACGTGCTAATTGTTGTTTTTCCATGCTGAAGGAGGGTATGGAGCCTGCAACTGTAGCTGGTAACGTTTCAGATTCCCTTGTAAAGTCCCCGAGAGCCTGGATTGTAGTGGTGCTCCTACCAGTAAAATCTGGTTTAAGCTGGTAGTTGTCTCCCCCNNNNGCTCGACAGCTCCAGATAGTGATGCTCTTTATTCATGGAGCAAGTATCACACACATCATGGCAATACCAGCTATGCACCACACCATTCCTACCAGGGTACCTGGCTGTGACTTGAGCGGACCGGGGAGAGGGAAGCTTCTTGTCTGTGCCCCTGTGGTCCTTGTCACCTCTGCAGCGTGACAACAAGAGAACTGATTAGTGTCAGTTGTGGTGGCGGTTCTTACTGATGGGGGCACAGGCCTGGCTAAGATGTGGACTGAGACATTGTGCGCCTTCTTGCTCTGCCTCCCCGTGGGTCTCTGGGGTGGGGGAGTTGCACTTGGAGCAGGGGAGGTCCTGGGAAATGCAGCCGGTGCCTGCAGCCACTCTGGTTGCTGGAAGTGTGAGAGACCTTTGCAGGCAGTTGCAGTTACCGATCTGCCTGGCACAGATCTCTGCTAAAACTTGTTGTCCTCTTCTCCCTCCCCTTCCCACTGCTGCGTTTTAGTTCTCTTGCTGTTTTCCCCTTAGACAACTTGCTGCCCTCAATATGTGCATAGCTTCCCCTGTCTGCTTTACCTTGATATCTGCAGTCCTTTGTAAAATACAGTGCAAGGCTTTGCCTTTGCTTTTACGCGCCCCACCAGTGTGTAGACACCTCTGCTGTGGAATTTGTCAGCTTCTGGAAATTGTTTTTTAACTAGCCCTTGCAACACAGCTGTGACTTGTGCTTCTAGGCAGTTGGTATTCACTCAGTTACATGATGCTCCTTGGTAGTAAGTGAAAGTAATAATCCATTTTTCTGATATTGATAAACTTAAAAAAAAAAAGTTTGTTTTGTAAAGACCAACCCATAGCTTATAGTTCCTAGCTTCAGGTGTTTGCAGGCAGAACTGGACAAACAACTAATAATGTTTGGAGTAGAAATGTGGGCAGGAAGGAGAACAGAAAGCTAGGGCAAAGGAGCTGCTGTTTATGTGAAAGGAGAGCACTGCTGGCGCAAAAAAGTGGCATTTCAGGTGAGTCAGCCCCAGAGTTGGTCTAAAAGCCAGGAATCCTGCTGCTTCCTAGTTCCCTTTTGCACCTCTTACGGTTCCCAGCTGAGGAGCACACACTGATGTTTTGCCATACCTTGGAAGAAGAAGAAATAAATGATGATGAGTAGAAGGGTAGCTGCACTATGTGTCGTAACACACCACCGGCTACGGTGTCAGTAATGAACAAGCTGATGGATGACTTATTTACTCCATGGTCTGGAGGGAAGAGGCCACCTTTGCTGACACCCATCTCTGAGCAGCGTGAGGGCTCTGCACTGAGACCAGTATGTCATCTGCAGTGGCAAAATCTCCCTTTTCTTTGTGTAGCTGGATGCCCTTTGGAAACCTCCAGTTCAAGCCTGATCCTGCTTAGCTTGTGGTGTGGCCTGAGGTGGTTCCGTCTGCGAGTCAACCTGCTACCAGGGTGGAGGTCTCTGCTCCTGGGGGACCTCCGTCCTGGTGGAAGAGTGGAGGAGGGACAAGGGGAGTGCAGCCTGCTGTGGGGGAGAGGTGCTGCAGTAGGTTAAAGCAGCTGCTGAGGGACTACTCCAGTGAAGCTTGAAATCAGATTGTTTGACAAACATCATGTTAGAAGCACCTGGCTGGTTCTGTTTGCCCCACAGCTCCCTACCTCAGAGAGAAGACAAGAGTTTTCACTGCTCCAGAATCGCTTTACTCTTCCCTCTTCCCTTCCCTCACTATACCCCAGAGGGCAGATTGCCTGCCTGCAGTGAGCCACGGGTGTCTGCTGGAGATGGAGGGCAGTAGAAGGCGTTGGGAACCCCTCACCCTGATGGCATCCCCCTGTCTGAGAGACAGAGAGCTTATGGAGAGGTGGGTTTGTTTGGTGTGATTTTATTTTTTCCCAGCTCTGATTTTTGTTCTGCCTCATTTGCATATTGTGTTTTTTTCCAAGCCTCTGCATCTCCTTTCTTCCTCCCCCCCCNCTCCCCTGTCTCGCTCCCCCCCCCCTGCATTTTTCTTTCATCCTTTGTTCTTGATTGCTTGTGCCTGGGAGCAAAGAAAGGAAAAGGAAAGGATACCATCTCTCTGTGAAATAAAGGAGAGAGAGAGGCAGGCAGGCAAAGTTGTCAGCCTGGCAGAGTGAGACTGAATCCATCTCAGGGTGCCTTGGAACACATGGGATTCACCTCCTCCATTATGCGTGCCGTGCCATGCCATGTGGCTCTGGTCCTGCCAGCCCTGGATGGGACACCCCTGCAGAAGTGTTGCTTTTGGCATCTGCTGCCCCAGGGGAATGAAATGGGGATGAGAGATGGACCAAAACCACCTGCTGTGCCAGCCTAGATTACTAACAGGGTCCTGTGCATGGTCCCCTCCTGGTCCTGGTCCCACTGTGAATCCACCGTGTCTCTCACACAGGAGTGTAGGTAATCAACTGAAATGTGTGTGCATGCTGGCTGATACATCACATCTTCTCTTTCCTTCCATCTCCTCTCCCCCTGCATCAGCAGCGCTGCCATAATCTCTCAAAATCAACAGGCCATTACAGTCTGATGTAACTCAGTGAGTACTCTGAGACAGAAATCCTGCAGTGTACTTAAAAATCCTAATGTAGAAACACAGCGCTGTCCTGCATTCTCCCTCCACCCCGTTTCCTGGTTTCTAGTGTAAAATCAGCATTGTTCTGTGTCTGCACATAGGGTTTTTAGCAGAGTGGATTGCTAGGCTTCAACTAGCTTTTTATTCTCTTTCAGATCCCAGAATCTCATACAGAGAGTCTGATCTCTTCCCCCCACCCCAACCTTCTCCCTTTTTTCCATTAGCTTTTTGGAGCGATGACTTTCAGCTCGTGCCTTGGCAGAGTGGAGGTTGCAGAGACTTCGCAGAGGCCCTCTGTTTCATCCACCTTTGCCTCTCTGGCCTGTCCCTCACCAGTGGAACATGTGCTTTGGTTGATTAGACCCTGTGGGTGGGCAGTTCAGGTGAAGATGGGCCATGCCGCATTTTGCACAGCAGAAATGTCTTTCTGCTGTTTGCCTTGTTTCCCTGGAAGAGCTTTATCTTAGATGTAGCCTTACATTTCAATACTTCTTAGTCCCCTCCCCTGAGTTTTTGTTGTAAGCCACGTTTCTACCCGAGAGGACTCTTGATCTGTAAGCCTTATTGGGAAGGGGCATCGACTCTCCTGATATTTGCAGGTTATTCCTGTTTCTCATAGGACTCTTCGGCATCCGAGACCTAGGTTGCAGGTCGATGCAATGGGGTAGCCCTAACTTCAATGTCTTATCCCACAGAACTGCATTTTTCATTATTATTTTGGCTATGTAAGATAAACATGAAAGATGGACGAAATTGAGTGAGATGCTTGCTGTATGAATCACATCTACTGGCAATGGTTCTTCCAAGCCTCATACCATGGCATCTTGGTGCAAGGACTGGGATATCAACTGTTTGTGTGTCGCTGCTCTAGTAGTGATGAGGTACTGTTAGTTTTCCTTTCTGACCTGGCCTGAGAAGGAGCATAAATGAGTTGCTTGAGGTGGAATTCCAAAACTGGATGCCAGAAGATACTGTACCCCATAGCTCCTCTCCAGCCTGCCTGAGGTCTGAAGACAGGCATTGAACTGCTTATCAAAACCTGTAAAGTAAGCTATGTCCTGAGACTTAGAGAAAACAGTTGGTTTTGCTGTCTAGGATCCTGTGCATGATGACAGTGACTTGGTCCCCTTCAAGACCAGTCTCTCTTTTGCTTCTGAGGTCTACTGAAGTTGACTAGTTGCGTGCAGATGACCAATACAAAAGAGCTGGCAGAGATGCATGATTTTCATTAGCTGTCAAAAAGAGATAAGCAATTAGCAGAGTCACTTAGCTCTTCTGCCCCCAGGCCTAATCCAACACTCTCCTTTATGGAAAGAGTTAAAATGGCAGATTAATGATGAAGCCTCTTGTTCAAAGGAACTGTTTGGGGTTTTTGCCCGTGGCAAAAACATCTGTTTTAACCAGGTAGTTCATCACCTAAAACTTTCCTGTGATGGGGTGGGTCCTTGGGTATCTCAGTGGAACGGAAGAAGTGTGGTCTTTTTTTCACGCCCATGGTAGCATAAGGTGCCAGAGGCATGCTGCCGTGCTGCTTGGATCACTGACCAATTCGCTCTGATATGCCGTCTTGGACACTGGAGCTGGCTGTGATGTTGGAGCTGAGACCAAGTGTTGGTTGGAAAATGAAGAACTACTCCACTGTGGATAGTTCAGAGTAACGACCCTGAGACAGAAGCTGCTTCTTTATGTCTCTGTCAGTTGGCTTTCATACGCTTTGAAATGTGAGGGTCTGTACTAGTTTATAACTGATTTCCTATCTGATACCACTGTGGATGTTTTCATTATCCTTAGAAAAGTCTAATTGAATTAAGATACTGGCCAGTTTTTTTCTGGACTGTCAAAGCAACTCCATGTGCTTCTATCCTGTGGCTGTGGAGGCTGTGATTTGGCAAGGCCTCCTTTTGGGTGGTGCCTGCATCTAAGAAACTTCACTTGTCCTCCACGTCCAAGCATCCAGGGAGCCTCCTGCCAGAACTGCAGGCACTGGAGATGAAAATGAGGGACCCCTCTGTTCATGCTCATCCATACATCCAGCCAATGTGTTTTATAGCTTATCGTCCACTGGTCCCAGTCACAGCATTGCAGCTGCTCGAGCAGCTTGAGCTTCCCTTTTCCTTTACTTTCCCTTCTCTTCACCCCCTACCTTGCACTCCTTTAGAGAGAGCAGCTTCTCTGGCCTGCTATAAAATCTGTTCTCTGGTACAAAAAGCTCCTGTACAGCTGCATGACTCTGAAAGAGACTTGCTGACCATCTCTGTTTCGTTGGTTCTCTCTCACATCTCTCATTTCACCTGAAAACACTCTCTTTTCCCTCTCAGCATTTCTCTTCTCCTTCCAGTGTAGAGATGAGCTCTTGCGCCAGTTGGGAATATTGATTAAATGTGGTTTTTTGTTTTTTTTTTCTCTTTTGGAAAGTGTTAGTTTAAACAGTAATAAGTGTCTGTCTAAGATGCAGCATTTCATACAAGTTTCACAGGGAAAGGAATGCAGTGTTGTCCAGCTGCCCAGAATATCCCCTAGCCTGCCAGCTTAAAGGCCCTCCTCTGAGCTAGAGCAAGGCTTTGCGCCCAAGGTGGTGGGCAGAGTGGTTTTTTGGTGGTTGTCCTTACCGAAACAGATCCTGCTTCCCAGTCATGCCTGGGGACAGCAAGAGGGGAAGGAGTGAGCACCAGTGGCTTCGGAAACAGGCTCTGTCACCAGCAGCCAAGATCCAGCTGTGCCTTTGGGCCCTTCCGTGAGGAGGGGGAGGAGAGGCTTGTTTTGTTTTGTGTTTTTTCTTAAAGCTTTGAAAAGGCGTGCAATCTGCTGCAGCGTTATTAGGGCATTTTTACATCTGTGTGACTTCGGAAGCCAGTGTGCGACAAGTTTTTCCTGGAAAATGCCTTCAAAAGGTGTTGGGGGGTGAAAGGGCAGCAGGACTGGGTGGCAAGTTATGATCCAGGTACTTGTTGATATGATGCACTAAGTAATTGCTTGTCAAGCTGCAGGTTTGTATTAAGTGGTACTGGCAGTGCTGTGGATGTGGTATCATTTATACAACACGTGCAGCTCAGGGAAAGGAGAGAAGGTATGCCGTAACACTGGAGGGAAGGTGCTGGACAAGGACTCAACGTGCTGTGCGTCAAACCCAAGCCTGCCTCTGCTGACGATGTTGTTTAGCTTCTCTGCATCTCCAGAAGAGGATGCACCAGAGGGCTTCCCTTTGTGAGCTGTGGCTGTGGGCGTCTGACAAGGAAGGCAGGAATTGGGCTTGAACCCCTTCTGACTGAGCTGGGGGAAGCAAAGCAGATGGAAGAACCTGAATGGAAGCAGGCTCGCACTTGACCTGTACCGTTCATGATTTGGAGTTGAAACCTACTGCTCAGAGATGAGGCAGTATTGGGGTTTGGGTTGCAGGTGTCGGGGTGTTTATAAGGGCATGGCTTTGTGGTGGGTTGAAGTAGATACAGATCAGCACAGCTGCCAAATAGAATGGACCCAGTTGCCTCCCACATTCCTTGTTACTGCTGCAAGTGTGCCACAGTAAACTAACTTGGTAAAAGCATCATTTTCCAGCCAGATCGAGTCAGGGAAATGTGCTGAGGGGAGGGAGTGGAGAGGCAGGAGGGGCTTGTTTGCCCCTCTCAGCTGAAGTAAGGACTTGGATTGTCTTGACGTGTTATCTGACAACTTGTTTTCAGCTTATTCAGCTAACTCGTCTGCCTCTACCCTTTGCCCTCTTCTGTTATCCCCATTTAATAGTATTTCCCAGCTTCACGAGGGTGTGATGAGGGTATCACAGGCTGGGAAGTGATCAGATGCAATGTGTGTGTGTGTGTGTATACATGTGCGAGAGGGAGAGAAACCTAAGATAATAATTTCTGCTGGCAAAAGCTCTGCGGGGCAAGAAATGGCATTGGCAAGGGCTGCTGACCGGGAGGGAGCGGGCTGCCTTGGCATGGCCAGGTCCCTGCAGAGCTTTCCAACACGCTGCCCGGCCTGGTTGTGTTGCACTGACCGTGCGTGACTCAGCCGAGCACTTGCCTTGGTGGCATTTCACAGTTTGTCTGTAACACAATAGTGCCGGAGCACTGCTGCCCATCAATTCTGAAACTAAAGGGGGTGGCAGCAGTGGGCATAAACCTATTGATTGCGCTGTAAATCAGAAGGCTAAAGGAAAAAGCCCGATTCCCAGGAAGATTGCAGGTCCGTCTCTCACCTGCTGCAGGCAGAAAAGTCTTTCTGCCACCTCCTCTGGGCACGTGCAACATTGGTACTTAAATCTTTTGTGTACAGGGACAATTAGTAGTCTGGGGTCTAAGATCAGTGCTAATTCTTTCCCTATTTTGTGCAGGCAAGTGATGGGATTTCAGCAGGGCTGAATTAGCTCTGATAATGACGCTGAAAGGTTCAGCCTTGCTTGAAAAGTAACCCCAAAGAGAAACGGGACAAGTGGGCTACTGGAGCTAGTGTGAGCAGGTGTAGAAAGGAGGCAGACCTCGATGCCTCTCCTTTTGGAACTGATGCCTGTTTTTGCAGCAGAAGACAAAGATCTGTGCCATAGCATTACCCCTCTCCCTTTTTCTAGCAGTGGGTTCTGCCCCTTTGTGCCCCGGGGACCACCTGGCTTTGGGAATGGAAAACTGGAGTGTCAGTCTGTGAAAGGAGACAACTCCAGGAAGAGCGAAGGTGCTGCTCTGGGGTGGAATGTGAGCTGATTAACGTGGGACAGAGACAGGACCTGATGCCAGGGCTGGAGAACGCAGTGGAGTTAGAGATTCGGGGGACACGATAAATTGCTGGGCAGGAGATGGACAGATGGAGAGAGATCTTGGAGGAGGTCCCAAAATTGCCCTATTTAGTACATTTGGGAGAGTCATCTCTTTTCTCATGACGCATATGTTTTGGGAATGGGCCAGGGGAGGTTTCAACAGAATCAGAATCAAAATCTCAGCTTTTTTTTTAAAAAAACAAAACAAAACCAAGCAAGATCAGACTCATTATTTTGGGGTCATTCTTATATGCATTGAGAAGCTTTTCTAAAAAAAAAAAAAAATCTGTTGACTGTTAATACCTCTTGGTTTTCTTACCCTTCCATTCTGAGAGGGGATTTTTGCCGGGCTCTGGATCAAGTATAAACAGGAGTTTCACATAGATTCAGGACAGATGTAGAGACAACCTGGGAAAAGTGGAATGGCAGGAAATTATGTTGGTCACAACTGAAATGCTCAGCACAGCCAAAGCACTTGAGCTAGTGAACCTTTTATACAGCACGTGTTGCCCCTGTGCCATAGATTGTTAATTTTTATTTTACCAGGAGCAGATGGAGAAAACCTCTGGGGATGGGATATTTCTCCTGTGACTGGAGAAGAGCCTGTGCGCGCTCCGGAGGGAGGAGAGTCACACCTCTTGCTTTGCTATGTCTGGGTTGGTAGGAAAGCTCCATGAGGATCATGGCTATACTGGATCCGTGTTTGCTTAAGGTGCTGAGGGTTGCTGAGGTCAGATGAGCTTCCTCTGCTGCATTGGGGAACTGTTATAATAACGGCTGTTTCTGCTGTTACGGGCCACACAACGATGAGATATTTATTAGGCTAATGAGCAAATTATAATTCAAAGCTTCAGGATGAACAAAAAGAGAAATGTATGTTAGCTCCCAACTGGTAATGGTTGTAGGATCACAGTCACAGAATTCTTGAATTTCAAAGTTTTCCCAAGTGACCAGCACTTGGATGAGATGCAGCTATATACGAGTGTGTGGTTATATTCTTAAACTTAGAAATGTATGCGAGTATTGCGGTCACAATATAGAGTATGAGGGGAAAAAGCAATCTTACCTCATTTCCTGCCTTTTTCTGTGTGAATTCTCATTCATAAAGCACAGAGAAGGGATATTTTTGTACAGTGTTTCCTAGGGGAATTTNTTTTTTTTTTTTTTTTTTTTTTTTTTGCCCCGCTAAAAGAAAATGCAGAAAACTTTGGTCATGCATTCAAATGCAGCTGTGTTTGGTTTGCGGTGTTGAGGTCTAAGTGTGCATTAGGACATGACCTGGCTAGTGTACCTGTTTTGTATCACCTCCGTACACAGAGGGGGGTTTTGTGTAAACTCTGTTGACCTGCTATCCGAGGCAGTTTTGGATTACAGTTTATCTGGGCTGGATTCAAATGGTGGCCTTAAGGAGAAACGTTCTAATCATTTGAGCTGGATGCTGCCTGAGTTTTGGAATCTTGCAAATATGTTGGCATTTATGTAATAAATACAAACTTTAAGAGTGTTTCTTTTCCTTGAGGAACTCTTGACTTCATAAGCTTTTATTGTGAGCTGGTTGTTAGGGCTGAGAATTTGCCACTGACTCCCTCTCCCCACCCCAAAACAAACAAATAAATAGAACCATATGTAGTTAACTTCATCCTCCAAACAGCGTCTTAGGCTACTTGCCTATGAAATCAGCAGCTNCACTTTGCCTATTAAATAAGCCTCTTTTTTTTTTTTTTTTTTCTTTCAGGTTTTGAGACATGCCAGACCACTGTAGGCTGTGTGGAAAAGGAAGATGTTAGCCCTAGCAAAGACTCTTAAGTCAGCTGTCAGCTTGATCCAAAGTATCAGTCATTTTCCCATAGCTAAAGTCACTGCAACATGTTTTTCTTGCCTCGTTCCCTGTATTAAATGAGCTGCTATAGCGAAGGGGTTTTAAAGACATTCTTTGTTGTTCGTGTTTGTGTGTTTTTTCCAAAATAGAAACATTTAATCATCTTTTTAATCATATTTCTCGATGTACAGCCAAACGACATTATTTTTTTCAGTGGCTGTTTCTGGTTTAGACTTGGCATAAATCTGTTTCAATTTGTCAATGGTACAATCTGGTTCTGGCAATGAAGTGACCCGAGTACAGATCATCCTGATTCTGCATTTTATTCCGGCTGATGCTACTGACCTCCCATGTGGTCTTTGCTCAGTGACTTATAAATTTATTATCTTTTATTTCCGTTAGCTTTGAAATCAGGGTAGCGCTTGGTAAACTCTCAAAGGTTTTGTGGCTGTTTAATGTAGTTGACTTGGTAGAGCATGCACCAGATCCTAATACTAGAGAAGGAGGAAGCACCCTGTGACTCAGCAGAATTAAGGTGGGAGCATGAAGGCACAGAAAGCAGTGACAGTAATGGAAAAAAGGGGTACCAGAGGGAAGCTGGTGTTGAGCTGTGGGGAATGTGGAGGGTTATGCAAAGGGTGAGAAGAAAGGAGATGCTGCAGATCAAACATGGAAAGGAAGTGGAGCACAAAGGAAGGCAGTGGTTTGGAGAAAGGTGGGTTGAGTCAAGGAGTTAGAAGAAAGAAAAGGGAGGGAATAAGGAAAAAGGTTTGTTCGGGTCAATTTAGCTTTATAGATTACATTTATTTGATTTTTACTTTTGAGGCATTGCCCTATGTTTCTAAACCTGGGGCAAAATCATGCTTGCTTTTTTTTTTTTTTTTTTTAAGCATCTGGTGACTCTAAATCACATTAAATAATATGGAGTAGGAAGACCTCTAAAATTTGCTCTTGAGGTCCTACTGTTGTCTGATACCACCCTCCTTTCCCTAGAAAATAGCCCCTTGAACTCTTAAAGTGTTAATGGCTTGGCACGGTCTGCCAATTTGTCCTGGTGGCTTTCAAATTGTAGTCCTGTGCTGTTGATAAGAACTTCTTAACATGTAAAGCATTTAAGAACATCAACAAAAAGTAACTACGGAAAGGTTATTGTCTGTGGACTTTTTTCTTTACTCTTTAGGGAATAATGTGCCTGATTTAAAACTGCCCAATAATGCCTCTGGTTTTGTTTGTTTGGGTCTCAGTGGTGGTTGTCCTCTTTCCCTACCACCAGCTCTGCCTGTGAGGAAGGAGCGGCAAGGAGAAGGGGCGCAGCGGCGATGGTTTGCGATGACTTGTTTCGGGAAATAAGAGTGGGGTGGCCCATGCTGGGTTGAAACGGGGGGCTGGGGGGTGCTGCTGTTCCTATTGTTCTGCCAGACCATGTGGTTCGGCTACAGAGCAGCTGGTTGCCTAAATTAATGTTGAAACCTTCCCATTTTGAGAGATGCTGGTTTGAAACATAATGAAGCACAATAAGAAACATTAAGACTGGTACTTTAAAACTACCTGAAGATAGAAGAATCACTTGAAAATTCTCCCAGTAAAAGTATTTGTATTTTCTGTCACCGGACCAGTATGTTGAAGTGTAACCTTTGGGTGTCGCACAAGCTTCTGCAGTGACTAATTAGGCAGTGGAAAAGCAGAGAAATCACCTCACCTCTGACCGCAGCACTAGCTAAAAAAGTTGTGGAAAATACAGGCAACCGCTGCAATCCTGGGTTGGAAGAGGGGGTGGAGATAGAGCGGCTGCCTTCCCCAGGGCTCTGGTTGGTGTTGCATTGACTAGCAGCACTCATAACTGCTGCTGCTAAGATTAATAAGGAGGAGAGACTTGTTCCTTAATGCACAATGGTCGTCTGTAGGAGCCAAAAGAGACTTTCAGGGGGTCCTGCTGCCAACCATCACCAGCGGCGCAGAACGGGGTAGATGCCTTGTGCTGTCAGCCACGCCGGGCAGTGGCTGCCTGCGGGACACGGCGGGATGTGGTGTGCTGGGCAGGACGGACCAAAGGCCCGTCTGGACACAGCAGCTCCTCTGCTGGGCTTTTATCTCCTCCTTCACCGTCAGCTTGTCTCCTTCAGATGGTGACAGGCCTGTGAAATCTTCCAGGAGCTGCAGTCAGTGTTTGTCTCCCTTGAAACTTGGGAGGGCAGGGAACAGGGGGGAGAGGATTAGGGTTTTTTTTTTTCTTACTTTAGGCTTTTATTTGCGTGGTTTTTTTTTTTCCCTGGAGAGTGCACAGCTCAGTATTTCAGGCTGGTTTTTACCTTCGAGAAATTCCTATGAAATGATCAGAGGATTTGAGGGTCTGTGAGATGCTTCCGTATTTTGAGTCCTAATCACTTAGGTGAAAAAGAATAAGTAAATTATATATTGAACTGCTAACTGGTGCTGGGGGCCTCATGGTTTCCACGGCAACCGGGCTGGAAATAGCTGCCTGTGACATCACCAGCACGGCACAGGTAGAGTCGCATCCCGCCGCCGTTTCCCCCCGAAGAAGTGAGCGTGGCGGGTGCAAACACCTTGACATTGCAATTAGCATATGCAAATATCCCAGCCACCCCGGGGTACCCGACCATCGCCGGGGTGCACCGTGTTCACCGCGCGCACAGCAGAAACGTCCGGGCCCTCTTGCAGGTACTGAGGGAGGCCGGGTCCCCTCCACCCGCCACCTGACCTTTCCGCGTTGCTCGCTTTGGGGTGCAGAGCCGCAGGGTGAGGCCTTTCAGCCCCCTGTCCGGGTTGGGGGGCTCAGGTCTTCTCCTCCGGTGCCCAGTGATGCCCCAGTTGCCCGAGTCGCTCCTTGAATTCATCTTACAGCTGCAGTATTGCACGTGAGAAGGGAGAGGTTTCTAAACAGTTCGGCTTGGACACCTTTTCTTCTTTCTGGAGATGGATAAAAGACCTGGTAGGTTTGGTTTTGGTCCTTTTTTAATTTATTTAGTTATTTTATTTGGTTGGTGTATTTTCTGTTTTGTTTTGTTTTGTTATTTTCTGGAGGATTTGGTTTTATTTTTCCTTTCTCTTTTATCTTTGAGATGCCAGGAATGTAAACTCTGGTCTTTTCTGGCATTGCTGAAGGACAAGCGGGAGGTGTAAATGGATTTATGAATGTGAGCTTTTAAAACCTTAATGGAAGGGGTGACTGTGGTGTATCTTTAACAAAGGCCTTCTCTACTCAAAATATTAATTACTTGTTGAAGTAAATACATTTTAAGCAAAACAACAAACCAGCCTGATTCAGCATGGTTATTTGTTTATCCTTGTAGAGTCAGGAATGGAGATTCTGCCTGAAGCCTCTTGCACTGTACTGTGCTGTAGGTACAAGTGTGTCACACTCCTGTGTGACAGGGACCATCCCACACTGGAGCCTGGGTAGACAATGGCGAGGTGGAAGTGAAGAGTAAGTCACCATTCAGCTGTGGAGTTGAATATCCTTTAGCCAGCAACAACAAAAAACCCCACCTCACTGGTCTGATTATCTAGCTCTACAGATGATCAAAACACAGTAGATATGATACTTTCTTCCACACGTTTTCTGGTGTTTGTGTTCAATTTAGTTTTAGCTGTCCCAAGTGATTGCGTTTCCAATGTTTTCCTGAGAAGACGAGACCATATGCCTCCCTGTTAAGGTGATTTGTCCTCTTTTCCCCATGCAGCAACAGGCCTATGTTTTTCCTTTCTCGGTTTCCACTGGACCTGAGCATAGTCCAGGTAGCATTGAACAATCCCCTTTTTTTTTTTTTGTGCCTGTCAAAGGTTTGTACAGTTCGGTTCCCAGCTCATTGGCCATTGCCTAGCAAGCTCTCATATTTAGTCCTCGTGTTTGTAAATAGATTTCTGGTTCCTGGTAATGTACTTGTTGCTCTTCTGCAACCTTCTATTTTATGATGAGTTTTTTCAGCAGGTTTAGCCCAGAATTAAATACTAGCTTTCAGGTATGGTTGCAACCAAAACCAATTTAAGGCTTGTCAGCTCTAAAGACTGCTAATAATACTGCAAGCACGTGCAGCCAGCGCAGCTATTTGCTTGCGGTGGTGCCCACCTGTACACAGAAGTAGCTCTGTTACAACAGTTTTCTCCAGGAGACTGCCCACCGATGCATCCTGCATCTCTTGTGTCTGCATCATTGCAATGACTGTGAATAGAAAATGCTGATGTTTCAGTTGTGACGGCTGCCTCTCCCAGGAAGGGTCTGATACTGTCTCTTCCCTTTGGTCAAAGTAGATGCACTCTGGATGATGTTTTACATATAGATGTAAATGCTTATCTGTCATACAGACATAAAAACATTCAGTGTTTATAACGAGCAAAAAGACATTGAGTGTTGTTTGCAGATAGCATGCTGCACGGACCACGTATTACGCTTCACAGGCCAGCAGTGACCTGTGGACCACAGTTTGGGTGATGCTGTTCTAGGGCCTTATCTATACTAGGAAAAGGGGGACAAATGATGCATAGTTTATTATCTCATTGTAAAGCTAAATGACATTGTGGGTTGTGTTGGTTTTTTTTAATATCAGGAGTTGATTCTTGAGTGTGGTGCAGCTGTGTTTCTGCTGCCAGAGGTGAAATAACTGTCCTGATTTAGTCAGCATAGATGCAGATAAATGTACTTGGAAATATAGAAGGCTCCTACCGTTACCATGTACCTCCTTTTGGAAGCATCTCCAAGTATTAGTAGCTCCTTTTTCCTTCTTTAGATGGACTACTTTAAATCATTCATGTTGTTCTGGCTTCCAAGGGTTTTTTCTTCCCCAAATACTTGGTTTGTAGGCAGTGCCACCAAGAAGTTAATAGATAAGAGTGTGAAAATTATGAAGATCTCCAAAACCTTACTGACAAAAGGGAAACCTTGCAATGCATTTCACTGCTGCCATCCCTAGTTAGCTGTGCTACCACTGGTGATGAGGCAGAGGAGTTTGAGATCATCTGTGGCTCCTTAGAGGCAACTTCAGAATTTAGAAGAACTGAACACCTACCACTCCTGGCTCCTGAGCAGTCGTGAAAACCTGGTCTTTGTTTAGACACCTTAGTGTTAGCTGAGCTTTTAGAAAATGCTTTCCCTATTTAGACCTGCAATGATCAGGTATGGTATGATGCGTGAAGGACTACCATCAGCACTTCTGCCTTGAGGTACCTTACTGCTATTAACACTTGCAGTGTTCCCCAGGGTTTTCTAACACCTCCTGTGTTTTATGCATCTGTCTTTCAGAAGGTGAAATCTTTGGGTCAAAAATGGGTGCAGTTTTGTCTTATAGGCATATTGATAGGATGAGAAGGAACAGCACTGCTGAATGTTCCCATCAGAATTGTTGGCAAATGCATCTGTCAGGAAGGACTTGGTGATGGGTATTAGGATAATGAGCCACAGGGAAGTGGAGTATTGACTTTTCACTCCTTGTCACCTCTACTTTTCTCCCAGTTCATGAGGTCTTCACAAAAAGGAGAAGTTGTTACTACTGCTGGCTGCACAGCACATAGTTCTTGGTCTCTGCCGATGCTGTGTATAACCTCTGTGCAGTGGTATTGCTTGGGAAGGGTGAAAGCTGAGAAGGTAGGGGTTTATTGGCTTTTACACTGAAGCTTGTTCAGTCTTTGGCTGCAATCTTCAGAATTAGATGGTTTGCGTTTGGAGTTAGGACATCGTCGGTGGGGCCTACTGGGGTGAACCGGGTGTTTATGCACCCTAAAAATACCAGTTTGTCTTTCCTCTGCCGGAGGGTGGACGGGAGGGGGAACAGGACTGAGTGCGGGGCTCAGGGAGTGAGAGGGATGGGGGGGGACAAACTTCAGGGAATGAGTCTGGCAGCTGGAAGGAATTGGGCCCCATTTAAAATGGCTGCCGCCGCATTCAAGGGGCCATTTTAAGTGCCTGTTATCCTACTCTTGCTTAAGGGTGTAATTTGAATGAATGTGAAGCCAACAAAAATGTTAGATTCCAGTACAAATCTGTTCTGATTTGGGGATTCATCAGAGTCCCAACAATGTGTAGAGTACTGCGGGATGAGAGGTGATATATTGTGGAAATGTAAGATATGAATTTTATATTTATTACTGACTTGGCAGGGTGCTTTTCACATCACCATTCTGGTACAATTTTGATTAGATTTTTATGCTGAGCATTGGAGAAACACTGCTCGTGTGTATGTAATTCTCTCTCGCTTTTGTGTTTCTCTTCTCTGATAAGGAGAACTCTGTGCTGATGAAAGAGACAGGGTTGACAGTCCTTGCACTGTAACGATACAGTTTAGACAATGCCAGTAAAAACTTCCTCTGCCAGCTTGGAGGATGTGTGTTGACACGGAGCAGAGTGCTGCTAGCAGCGGGAGGCCAGGTAAGTTTCTGTGTCTTGCCCAGTTCCTGACCTCTGCAAGAGTTCAGAAAGGTGATGGTAGTTTCCGTGATGTTGACGCGTACTGGGACTTGTTCAATGGTCCTTTGTCCATGTGTTGCTCTCATTTGTCACAAATTGTTGTCTTGTAACGGATTTTGTTTACTCCCAGCATGTGCTGGCTCTGAACTAGCATTGAAAGCAGATAAAATTCATCTGCAGATGGAGTGCTGTCTGTTGTCTCACAGGTACTCGTTTTCATTAATGGGTAAGCATCAGGAAAATACCCTTCTCTGTAGACTACTTTACAAAGTCAGAGTTCTGGGACAGTGGTAAAACTGTTGTGTATATTTATATTTAGTTATTTATACGACCCTTGTCTTTTGTATAGAGCTTTTTACAAGCAGTGATGCATGTATTCTACCTTGCTTTGTGTCAAAATTAGCAGTGTCCCCATGTTATAGCTTCATAAAGAATGGTGTTGGGTGGTTTGAGATGGTGCAGAAGGTCTGCATCAAAAGTAGGAAATGAACCCAGACTTCTGGGATTCTCAGTTCGGTGTCCAATACCCAGGAAGAAAGACGGAGAAGGCAGGATGATTTTTGTGCTTATTTAAAGGTGTATTTACATAGGCTTGTGTTGAATCTGCTTCTGGAGATGAACAGCTTCAATGTGGCACTTTTCATTAGAATAATTGTCTTAAGAAGGGGCTTAAAATGGTAAAAATCTAGTAGTTTTTTGCATCGTCACCACAAACAGCATTGCAATTGTACTGCAGAAATGCATTTGGCTTGTGGCGTTTGATGAAACCAAAAGGTTTGACTCAATCTGATATTGGCAGAGCAAAATGTATGAAACAGACGATTGCCAGCAAGTTGATTTACCACAATGAGATAATAAGTTGTCGTCTGGGCAATAGTAGTTTGACTCTGTGATCCTTCTTCATTGCAGTAAGTAGTCAAATATTTGCTTAAACCATCAGGAGGTTGGTTGGTTCAGTGTTACTGTGACTCAGCTGGCAAATGGTAACTTGTTAGTCATGGTAACTCAGTTGCTTACTTCTGTGTTTGCATCTCTTGGACTGATTTTGGTGGGTAGCCATTGTCAATGGAAGGCAAGTGAAAGGAAAAGCCTGGGAGTTACTTCTCTCCTCACCACTCGCCTGGATAGAAGCAGATCTGCCTGCAGAGCTGCTGGCTGGTTGGCGAAAAAAAAAGGAAAAATATTTGTCTGGGTCTCAGTTGCTGGCCTGCTGAAATAAATTTGTCACCCTTATCAGAGCTGTGAATTCTTATATTTAAAGTTTTGGCGAAAATGGACGAGGCTTAAGGTGGTGTTACATGGGTTAGTAGTTCAGTCCCTACTTTCCCACAGCTGGAAGACTGACTTATTGCAGAAAAGGTGGAGAACCTTTCCCTTGTGGAGAGCCAAGATGGCCTTTCGGACAGCCACATGTTAGCCCACACCTTTGCGTTACCCAGCAGTGATGTGTGAAGATGTGTGGCTCCAGCCTACACAAAATGAATTTGCGGTCTGTGCCCAGCCCTCAGACTGCAGAACTTCTACCTGAGGTCTAAAAACTTAAATAGCCCACGTTCGGGACCCACCCCTCCAGGAGGAAACCTTGCTTGCAGTGTAAAACCATTGTGCACTTACACTTGTTTATGCAGGGAAGTTGGCACGCGGTAAGCCGGGGTGTGAGTTTATGGTGTCAGTTCTGGACTATTTTGCGTGGGCGTTTTTCATACCCAACGAAGAGCTGAGCTGCTCGCTCCAGTGGTGTCGAGTAAGAGCGGCAACGGTGTGAGCCGGTGTGCAGTGCCCGCGGGGCGTGCTGTCTGTTCAGAGCCCAGCTTATCGCTCCCTTCCCAGGGCGAACAAGCCCTTGGGTAACGTTTGGATTTTACAGGAGGCCATGCGGGATCAGAGCAGCGGCAGGGTGATGGGGTGGGACCGAGGAGCTGCCTGGCTGGCAGGGCTGTGCGCGCCGCACCAGACGCAGCTGGGACGTGGCCGGCTTGAGCGTGCTGCGCACAAGGCAGGGGCGTCGGTGATGCAAGCGGAGGGCACCTGTGTGGGGAAGGGGCAGCGTCCCGGAGAGCGGAAGGAAGGGGAGCCCCTGGATCCTGCTGGCTGCAGGTCGTGCCAGGGCTGCTTTGCCCCGCGCGGGCCTTGGCAGAGCCGGCCGGCAGGCCGCCGGTGCTCGGTGGAGGAAGGAGGGGAGCAAGCGCTTCCCTTGGTGGAGCACGAGCTGGCATCTGAGCAGCCTCCCCCTGCCCCGCTGGCTCTTGGCAGCCCTTCCTGGCTGCCTGCCGCCTCTCCCCGGCTGCCAGCCCCTGCCCGCCGGCAGGCACCCCGTCCCCTGCCCGGGCTGGGAGCAGGGAGGCGAGAGGTGGGCGGCGGAGAGGGCCAGCTCCCTCGGGGCCCCGGTCCGCCCCGGCAGGGCAGCCAGCCTCCCCCGGGCTCCCCGTGTGAAGCACATGTTTAAGCCTGTGCTAGTCTCCTGGACACCTTCCCGGTGAGTTTTCCAGAGGATGACTGCAGATGAAATGCAATTAGACGCAGATGGACGGGGGGTGGGGGAGGG